>JARQOD010012505.1:0-19342 GCA_033576555.1 Oophaga sylvatica | reverse complement strand
GGGGCATATAATTTACAATTGGCAGAGTTGATCATTAATACGACCAACAAGATATAAATCTTCCATTTGGATCGGGAATTTCCTCAATTAGGGCAAAGGGGATAAGTTTTTTAGAGGTAATGACTCCCTTTACTTTTCTGATTACATCTTAAAAATTGGTGGGAATTTTTGGGGGAAAAGGTGGGGTGATTTTCAGATTTAAATTTGTCTCCGGATACATATGAATCCATTTTGATTTAATAATTTTTCCAAAGAGCAAATTTTTTTCTAGGGTTTATTTAGAAACCCCCCTTCATTGTATGACATAACTTGAACTCATTTTGGTTGTTAGAGTAGAATTAGGTCTATGGAAAAAGTGGTCCCACGGAAAATGAAGTTGTACTGCCCTTGAAAAAAGAAAAAACAATCGAATACCAATTAAATTAAGCGTTACGCCTAAACAAATGCAAGTACAAATAAAGGAAGATAGTTCACCTCAAAAAAATATTAACTTACAAGGGGAGGTGTTTCAAATTAGGAGTAAGGGAAATCCTCTTAAAATACAACCATTAGTTTTTGACTTATACCATATCTCTAAAGGCAAAAGGAACGTTTAGGATTCTCAACGAAACCTTTATTTGGGTCCCCTTATTTCTTAGTTTGGAATAGATCAAGCCCCTCCTCCACAGAAAAAATTATTTGTTTTCCCATTTAGGTAGACAGAAGTTTTAGGAAACCCATCTATAGAAATTCCTTTTTTTTCCCTGAAGAATACTACCTCATTAAAGGTTTTCCTAGATTCAAGGGTGTCTTTGAGAGGTCGTGTAAATTTTTAAATTTGGAAAGGTTCTGGGAATGTTTTTCTTTTCTTTAAGATATTGAAAGATTTTTTCCTTCGTTCTAAAAATGCATGCCAGGAGGTACCCCCTCGGAGTATCCTGTGAAATGAACTAGTCGGGGAGTCAGTATCCGCGATATTCAGGTCAAATTTTTAAAGAAGGAATACTTTTTGAAATGGAGCGAGCATGTTTCTGCTAGATTATCCCGGGTGATGCCTCAGTTATGCCTCGGATTTTTAAAGTTATTCCTCGGTTACGACTTCAGATCGCCATTTTAAATTCTGAGCCTTTTGACCTCATTGGCAATTATAATCCAGATGATCTTCTAAGCTTTTTTTTTTCGACCCTGACGCCTCTCCCTGATCCATTAATTTTTGTTTAATAGATCAAGGAACTTTGAAACATTTTTGCTTGTTCCTCAAAGTTTTTTTTCATATTTTCATTTATTTTTGAGCAGGTTGGCATGAATCTTCCACTTGCTCCAACATTGGCTGGGAGAGGGAGCATTCAAAGGTATAGAGGAAAGGCCTGAGGAGGCCGTATTGTTTCAAATTTGGTTTTGTGCCTTTGTTTACAGGGGTTAATTGGGTAGTTAGGAATCACTTGGTCATCACCTCCTACCCGAAGTCCCCGGAATTTTTCCCCCCAATCCCCCGGTTCTTTTCTTTTAGCTGAGACGAGAGGTCCCATCTTTCATGCATGGGGGATGATGAGTAAGGAAGGGGGCTTTGATTTTTTTTGAGAGGTTTTGCTGTAACTGCAAAAAGTACCGATTTTTTGTTTTTTTGTCACTTAGGCCGAAAAAGATTTTGTCAGTCTTTAATGGGGATTCGACCTGTTGGGCTGACAATTGGTTTGATCCAAAGGATTAATTGTAACGCAAATTATTTGTTTTTGACCCTTTTGTCGTTTTGGGGAATTATTAACAGTTTTTTGAGATTAGACGATTCCATTTTGAGAAAAATATGTTACTTAAATTCAATACGAACAAAGTAAGACAAATGAAGGTAAAACTGGGGACCACCTCACATTTGAAGTCCTTTGAGGGCTATATCGAAAATACCAAAAACTGACACCAATCTAAAAACTGCACCCCTCAGGTCTCAAAACCACATTCAAGAAGTTTAATAACCCTTCAGGTTCTTCACAGAGCGAAGCTGTTGTGAATGGCGGAAATGGTTTCTGAGCAGAAGCTCCCTCTGGTGGTTACAAACGGACGACGTCCAGTGAAGATTGGAGGTTGGAATCAGTGTTCGACTGGTCTTATAAAGGGAGTCACCTCCCATCAGGTTGCCGGGATCAATTGTTCTGGTCCAATCCTTATTCCTTTTTCTTGGAACCTGCTGTGTTGTGTCGAATCCCTCTAACAATAAACATTTTCTTCTTTTTGTTTTTGTGCTTGATTTTTGCATTTTGTCCTGCCTCGTGGGGGCCTTCAGGTCCCCTCGGGGGCTTTTGCCCTCCATTTAGTTCAGCCACTGTGTTTGTACCTTTGCTTTTTCCATTTTTCAGGGGCTGCTGTTTTTCTTTTGTTACACCCAGGAACTAATTTAGGTGGTAAGGCGGTATCTCAGGTTTTTTTAAATTATAGAGTTGGGCTTTTCAGGGTTTTTTGGGATTGCAGTAAGTCCCTTCTATCCTTTTCTATTTATAAGTTTGGCCCCAACTTTGGCTCAACTATTTTCTTCTTGTCAGATTTCTTCTTGTCAACCGCCATTCCTGTTTTGGGGGCTTTCTATGTTCATGGGGTCGCTCGGGGCAGAACTTTCCTCTTTCTTCTTTAGTGTAGTTTTTTTTTCCCAGGCGTGACAGGCTCTAGGACCAACGTAGAACGCTCCAAACGGCTGCCTCATTGTGGGGGTTTTTAGTCAGGGTATGCAACTCATAGTTTCCAACTGCCGGTGTATTTCCTTTTTTGCCTGCTCTCCTCACTACCAAACATAAAAGTTCACCGCCTAAACTGAAAATTATATGGTCTCACAGAAGGAAAAATATTGTGAAAGAAAAAAGTTGTCGATTTGTCAGAATTTTTTTTTTTTTTTTGTTTTTGCATTTTTTTTTTTCCCCTCTGTATCTCGGGTGCTGAGGAGGATTTTTTTTTTCCTCAATGGAGTTTGCACAGTTGTCGGCCGTGGGGGATCAGCTTGCCACGAAGTTCAGTATTGCACCTATCTTGCTAGGTTGCCTTTTGTGGAACTAGGATTCCCATGCCAAATTTGTTTTTAGGGGATCGGCTAAGTTTCTGAAATTTCAAAAAAACTGTAAAGTTTTTTTGCCTTAAAATCTAAGTCCCAGGAACGCACCACAGGTTCAAATTGTCTCTTCCCCGCGCAGCGACCCTCAGGATTGGGCTTTTTCCCCTGACCCTGGGATCCTTTTTGAGTGATGTTGATGCTTTTTTCGCTTTGGGAATTGTACAGACCAATGCACTGATCAAGCGAAAAAATTTGTTGCATAAGTCAGGGCTTGGGACGCGATTAACGTCAAATTCCGTAGGTGGGCAGCCTACCAATGGAATGACCGCTTTGGCAGCCTTTTCGGAGGACTGTCAAAATGTAAAGGATGTTATGGTGGGATCCCTGTTCCCTCTGTCTCAAGATTCTATTCATTAGCGATTCAATTGACAGACGTTTGCGAGGGAAAGGATCGTGGAATAATGTTGCCTTGGAACCTGCTTCTGAATCCATGCAGTTGATAATGGTTTCTGGGGCACAGCTCATAATTTCAAACGCAATTGTTATTTTTCTCAGTGGTGATCCTCTCATGCATTTCTTCTGCCTAAGCGGGGAAAAACTTTGCCGCTCATTGTCTTGGTAGTTTCAACTAAATTTTTGTTAACTGTTACCCGATATGCCTCTTCCTCTTTTCGCTCAGGCTTTTGTTTGATTCTGGGCAGCTATAACCTGATGATTTTGATTTTGCTAAACGTTGTGGGTTTCCCTTGATACCCCACGGAAGTCTATTCCCCTACGGGGATCGATTCACCCCTTTGGCTAGAATAAACCCAGTTCTCTACTCAGGTGAAAAAAGAGGGTAAACCTGATCACAGGAAGTGCAAATTTTTGGTTCGTATAACTGCATGACATTATCGTACTGGGTTCCCTTGTTTTTTCAGTCTCTAATCCGTTTTGGATTGAAAACGTGCTTTACCATTGGGGCTGTCAATGTGTTAATACCAACCTCCTGTTTTTTTTTTTTGCCTCCCCCCAGGCCAGGGTTCCTACTTTTTGATTGATTTTCTGATGTGTTTTAGCGAAAGTAAATTGCATCCTTACCTTCCCATAGGAGCTTGACTGGGGCCATTGAATTAGTGCCTGGTATAAATTTCCCTAAAGGTCGCCTTTTTTAACTTTCTGTACCTGAACAGACCTATGGGTCTTATATCAAGGAGTCCTTGGAGAAGGGTCATACAACCACCTCTTCACCCTTAGGTGCCGTTTTTTCTTTGTGCCAAAAAGGTGGGTTCAATAAGGCCGTTATTGATTACGCTTTGAACAAATTACTGTGAAATATCAATACCGTTACCCTTGACTCTGATCTGTTTTCCAGGTGAAAAACCTACTTTGGGGTTTTCCAACTGACCTCAGGGGGGCATATAACCAAATCGCATTAAAGCACGGGGATGAATGGAAGACGGCTTAATACCCCTGAAGGGCATTTTGATACCTTGTGATGCCCTTTGGCTCACTAATTCCCTTCGTCTTCCAGTCCTTCATGAATAATTTTCAGGGATTTTTGGTAAATTTCGATTGTTTATTTTTGGGTGATATCTTGATTTTTTTTCCAATGCACTCCATGTAAAACATGTTCGGACGTGTTCCAATTTTGAAGAGAATGCTCTTATTAAGGTCAAAGTGTTTTTGGCGTTAAGATCTCATTTCTGGGTTTCATTTTTCCCCATCTGTTATTGAAACCCGGTTAAAGTTCGGATCTTGAATGGGTCCAACCTACTTCTTTTAAAGGCTCCAAAGATTCTTGGGTTTTGCCAATTTTTATCGAAATTTATTGGTAATTTCTCTGTTATTGTTAAACCATAAACTATTTGACCAAGAAAGGGGTTCATTTGGTGAATTGGCCCCGAGAGTCTCTGCATTTCAGGAACTTAAGCAGAATTCACTTCTCCCTGTTCTAACGGCAAGCCGATGTTTCTCTACCATTCGGGGAGTTGAATCCTCTGAAATTGGGGCAGGTGCCTTTTTTTCCCCAAAAGAGATCCAAGACCTCTAAAAGTAACCCTTGTGATTTTCCTCGAAATTTTCTCCCCACTGAACGTAATTATACGTGGGTAAATCGGGAGTTATTGCCATGAATGGCTTTGAAGAGTGGAGACATTGGCGGAGGGGCCAAACACAGGGGTGGTCCTTACTGACCATAAGAAATTAGTTTATCGGAATCTGCCAAGCGACTTACCTAGACAGGCCAGGTGGGCCTTGTTTTTCACACGTTTTAATTTTGTGGTTTCTTTTTTTTCCTCACTAAAAAGTTAAGGCGGATGCCCTCTCGAGGAGTTTCCTGGCGGACCTCCATTATCTGCCTTCTTTTTTAAAGAGGGGTAGTTCTTTCCCCCATCTCCCCAATTTGAGACTGGCCGGAGGGGTCCAGAAATAAGCCCGAGCGCTGCCGTTGGGAAATTGTTTTCCCGGACCAGTGGAAAAAGAGGAATGCTGGATTCATTTTCCGCGTGGGCCGTTCATCCCGGAATTTTGGTACCAGGACTTGGTTGGTCCGGTCCTTTTGGTGGCCTACCTTGTCTCGTGATGTCAGGGAGTTTGGCAGTCCGCGGACTTGCTCTCGCTCCAAGCCTTGCTCTCGTTTCTAGTGTTGTTGATGCCATTACCGGTACCCAAGAGCCATGGACCCATATCTTATGGATTTATTTCCGACCTCCCTGTTTCTCAAGAATGACATCATCTTGGGTGATTTGCGATAGTTTTCCAAGATGATAACACTTGTGCCATTACCTAAGTTGCCTTCCTCCCTGAATTGGTGCCTTTTTCCTTCACACTTTCGTTTACACGGCATTCCTAAAATTGTGTCTGACAGAGACCCCAGTTTGTTTCCGATTTGGAGGACCTTTTGTTCAAAAAATTGGTGTTCAATTGGCTTTCTCCTCTCGTTTCATCCAACCAATGGTCAAACTGAAGAACAAACCAACATTGGAGACTTATCTAAGATGCTTTGGTCTGCGATAGAAGTGGGTCTCTTTTTTGCCTTTGGCTGAGTTTGCTCTTAATAAAGGGCTACTCTGCCACTTTGATGCTCCATTTTTCTGTATTCTGGGTTTCACCCTGATTTTCTTCTGGACAGACAGGCTTCTGTCTGCCCGGGTTGACTCTGTTGTGGACGTATCAGCAATTTGGGACCAGGTAGTGAGGGTTGTCCCTCTCTCAGGAGGGCCCAGCGGTTTGCAACCGCATAGGACGATGTCCCGTTTAAAGGGGACTGGTCTGGTTGTCCCAAGAAATATTCCTAGAAGTGGCATCTCCTAAATTTAAGCCTAGGTTCATTGACCTTATAAGATCTGAGATTCTTAACCCGTTTTTTTCGTTGCTTCTCCAGGGACATTTAAGACCATAACGTGTTCCACAATCCTTGTTGAAAGGTTTGTTGACAGTGTTCCACAACTGTCCTCCTGACCCTGTTTTGGTTGAGGCAATCTGGAGTATGTGGTTGAGAAAATATTGAATTCCGTTTTTCTAGACGGAAACCCAGTAAATTTGGTTAAATGGAAAGTTATGGTCAGGAAACAATTCTTGGGTTTTACTTTTGGACATCCATGCAGGAGCTCATCCGTGCGTATCAAAACTCATCCTACCGACCTGGTTGCTCAAAGGGTTCGGACCCCCCCAAGGGGGGGTACTGTTGTGAATACTGGAAATGATTCTGAGCAGAAGCTCCCTCTGGTGGTTCAAACGGTACTGGACTCCGTGAAGATTGTGAGATTGGGAATCAGGTGTTACTGACTGGTCCTTATATAAGGGAGTCACCTTCCCATCAGGGTTGCCGGACAATTGTTCTGGCTCAATCCTTATTCCTGTTTTCCTTGGAACCGCTTTTTGTCTGAACCCTGCTAACAGTAAGACATTTTCTTTTTTTGTTTTTGTGCTTGATTTTTGCATTTTTCCTGCACTTTTGGGGGCCTTCAGGTCCCCTCGGGGGCTTTTTGCCTCTCATTTCAGTCAGCCCTGATGTTTGTACATTTGCTTTTCCAGTTTTCTCATTGGCTGCGTTTTTGTCTTTTGTTTTCACCAGAAACAATTTAGGTGGGAAGTCGTGGATCCAGGTATTTTTAAATTAGTAATTGGTGCTTTTCGGGTTTTTTGGATTGCAGTAATGCCCTTCCTATCCTTTTCTATTAGTAAGTTTGGGCCCCAACTTTGTTCATACTATTTTCTTCTGTGTCAGTATTTCTTCTTGTCTAACCCCATTACATGTTTGGGGGCTTTTTTAGTTCTTTGGGATCTGCTCCGGGGCAAATAGATTTCCTCTTCTATCTTTAGGTGTATTATTTTCTCAGGCGGTACGAGCTCTAGGACCAACTAGGAAGCCCCCCCCACGCTGCCCTAGTTGTGGTGGTTAGTCAGGTACTGCAATCTCATAGTTTCCAACTGCTCTGGTGTATTTCTTTTTTGCCTGCTCTCCTTAGCTACCAAATCATAACATGAAGCAACGTGGAAGGAAAAAATTAATATTTAACTTTTTAGCCACAAAAATAGATCTTTTAACAAACTTTTTTTTATTTTGACAAGGGTAAAAGGAGAAAATGGGCAGATAAAGTTGTTGTGCAATTTCTCCTGAGTACGCCAATACCCTATATGTGGGGAAAACCACTTTTTGGGGGCACACGGCAGAGCTCGTAAGGGAAGGAGCGCCATTTGACTTTTTCAAACTAAAATTGACTGGAGTGAGATTGGACCATGTCGTGTTTGGAGAGCCCCTGATGCGCCTAAACAGTGGAAACCCCCCACAAGTGACACCATTTTGGAAACTAGACCCCCAAGGAACTTATCTAGATCTGTTGTGAGCACTTTGAACCCCAAAGTGTTTCACAAAGTTTATAATCCTGGTGTGAAAAAAAAAAACAATTTTCCACAAAAATGATTTTTTAGTCCCAAATTTTGATTTTTCCCAAGGAAAATTGGACCCCAAAAGTTGTTGTCCAATTTGTCCTGAGTACGCTGATACCCCATATGTGGGGGGGGGAAACTGTTTGGGCGCACGGCGGGTTTAGAAGGAGCAGTAACGTTTTGGAATGCAAACATGATGGGGGTCATGTTCCGTTTGAATGCCCCAGATGAGCCTAAACAGTGGAAACCCCCCACAACTGACCCCATTTTGGAACTAGACCCCCAAGGAACTTATCTAGATCTTTAGTGAGCACTTTGAACCCCCAAGTGCTTCACACAAGTTTATAATGCCCGATGAAAATAAAAAAATCCTATTTTTTTCCACAAAATATCTTTTCCACCCAATTTTATTTTCCCATAGGGTAACTGGAGAAATTGGACCCCAAAGTTGTTGTCCAATTTGTCCTGATACGCTGATACCCCATATGTGGGGTGAAACCACTGTTTGGGCGCATGGCAGAGCTCGGAAGGAAGTAGTGAATGGAAGGAGCACCATTTGACTTTTTCCAACCAAAATTGGCTGGATTGAGATTGGACGCCAAGTTGCATTTGGAGATCCCTGATTGCCTAAACAGTGGAAACCCCCCACAAGTGACCCCATTTTGGGAAACTAGACCCCCTAAGGAACTTATCTAGATCTTTGGTGAGCAATTTGAACCCCCAAGTGCTTCACACAAGTTTATAACGTAAGAGCCGTAAAATTAAAAAATCATATTTTTTCCACAAAATTGATCTTTCACCCCAATTTTTTATTTTCCCAAGGGTAACAAGACCCAAAAGTTATTGTGCAATTTGTCCTGATACGCTGATACCCCATATGTGGGGTAAACCACTGTTGGGTGCATGGCAGAGTTTGAAGGGAAGGAGCGCCGTTTGACTTTTTCAAGCAGAATTGGCTGGATGCCATGTCGTTTTGAGAGCTCCTGATCTGCCTAAACAGTGGAAACCCCCCCACAAATGACACCATTTTGGAAACTAGACCCCTCAAGGAACTTATCTAGAGTGTGTTGTGAGCACTTTGAACCCCAAAGTGCTTCACAGAAGTTATAACGTACAGCCGAAAATAAAAAATCTTTTTTTTTTTACAAAAATTGATTTTTTCGCCCCCAATATTTATTTTCACAAGGGTAACAGGAGAAATTGGACCCCAAAAGTTGTTGTCCAATTTGTCCTGAGTACGCTGATACCCAATATGTGGGAGTAAACTACTGTATGGGCGCACGCTGGGCTCGGAAGGGCAGTAGTGACGTTTTGGATTGCAGACTTTGATGGAATTGTCTGGGGGCGTCATGTCGCATTTTGGAGAGCCCCTGATGTGCCTAAACATGGAACCCCCCACAAGTGACCCCATTTTGGAAAATAGACCCCACAAGGAACTTATCTAGATGTTGGTGAGCACTTGAACCCCGAAGTGCTTCCCAGAAGTTTAAACGTACAGCCGTAAAATAAAAAAATCTTTTTTTTTTTTTACAAAAAATGATTTTTTTCGCCCCCAATATTTTATTTTCACAAGGGTAACTGGAGAAATTGGACCCCAAAAGTTGTTGTCCAATTGTCCTGAGTACGCAGATACCCAATATGTGGGAGTAAACTACTGTATGGGCGCACGTCTGGGCTCGGAAGGGAAGTAGTGACGTTTTTGGATTGGCAGACTTTGATGAATGGTCTGGGGGCGTCATGTCGCATTTGGAGACCCCGATGCGCCTAAACAGTGGAAACCCCCCACAATGACCCCATTTTGGAAAAAAGACCCCACAAGGAACTTATCTAGAAGTGTGGTGAGCGATATGAAGCCCCAAGTGCTTCACAGAAAATTTTAACATACAGCGTAAAAACAAAAAAATCATATTTTTTTTACAAAAATGATTTGTCGCCCCCAGTTTTTTATTTTCCCAAGGTAACAGAAGAAATAGGACAAATTGCACAATAATCTTGTGGTCCAGAGTACGCTGATACCCCATATGCGGGGGTAAACTACTGTTTGGGCGCATGGCGAGCTCAGAAGGAAGGAGCACCGTTTGACTTTTTCAACGCAGAATTGGCTGGAATTGAGATCAATGCCATGTCACATTTGGAGAGCCCCTGATGTGCCTAAACAGCAGAAACCCCCCAATTCTAACTCAACCCTAACCCTAATGGGAAAATGGAAATAAATACATTTTTTTAATTTTATTATTTTCCCTAACTAAGGGGGTGATAAAGGGGGTTTCATTACTATTTATAGCGGGTTTTTTGTGATTGGCAGCTGTCACGCTAAAAAACGCTTTTTATTGCAAAAAGTAGTTTTTTGCATCACCACATTTTGAGAGCTATAATTTTTGCATATTTTGGCCCACAGAGTCATGTGAGGTCTTATTTTTTGCGGGACGAGTTGACGTTTTTATTGGTACCATTTTGAGCACGTGACATTTTTTGATCGCTTTTTATTTCGATTTTTGGAAGTTAGAATGAACAAAAATCAGCAATTCATGAATTTCTTTTGGGGAGGCGTTTATACCGTTCCGCGTGTGGTAAAATTGATAAAGCAGTTTTATTCTTCGGGTCAGTACGATTATGGCGATACCTCATTTATATCATTTTTTTATGTTTGGCGCTTTTATAGAATAAAAACAATTTTATATAAAAAATCATTATTTTTGCATCGCTTTATTCTGCGAGCTATAACTTTTTTATTTTTTCACTGATGATGCTGTATGACGGCTCGTTTTTTGCGGGACAAGATGACGTTTTCAGCGGTACCATGTTTATTTATATCGGTCTTTTTGATCGCGTGTTATTCCACTTTTTCGGCGGTATGATGATAAAGCATTGATTTTTTTGCTTAGTTTTTTTTTATTTTTTTTTAAGGGGTTCACTAAAGGGGTTAACTAGTGGGACAGTTTTATAGGGGGGTCGTTACGGACGCGGCGATGCCAAATATGTGTACTTTTATTTTGTTTTTTTTTATTTACAGGAAGAAATTAATTTATTGGGGAATATTTTTTTTTTTTTTATGATTTTTTTTACCACTTTTTATTTTTATTTTTTTACTTCTTTACTTTGCCCAGGGTGGGACATCACTGTATTTTAACAGATCGCTGGTGTGACAGTGTGCACAGCACTCTGTCACACCAGCGATCGCTCAGGCAGTGCAGCAGGTTTCTCAGTGCCTGCTCTCAGCAGGCACTGAGGAAGTCGCCTCCCTGCAGGACCCCGGCGCCATCTTGGATCCGGGGACCTGGAGGGAGGACGGACCCTCGGAACAGCGCGACACATCGCGCTGCTCTGAGGTCCCAGGGGAGCGCGCAGGGACCCCCCACCCTGCGCGATCCTCCCCTGTGCCCCGGGGACACCGCGATCATGTTTGATCGCGGTGTGCCAGGGTTAATGTGCCGGGAGCGGTCCGTGACCGCTCCTGACACATAGTGCTGGGTGTCAGCTGTGATATACAGCTGACACCCGGCCACGATCAGCTACGCTCCCCCAGGGACGCTGCTGATCGCATATGACGTACTATTCCGTCCATGGGAATTAGGTCCAGGGTCACATGGACGGAATAGTACGTCTGATGGCAGAGAGGGGTTAAGCTGTTTACCAATCGGAATATTTCTTATTATATTTTGATAGAACACAGTGATACCAAATATGTGTATTTTTTATTTACTTTTATTGTTTTATTTTGAATGGGGCAAATGGGGTGACTTGAAGTTATATTTTTAAAAAACATATTTTTCACACTTTTTACTTGCTTCCATAGTCTCCTTAGAAGATTTGAAGCTGCGATCTTCTGATCACTTGTGCTACACATAGCAGGGGCAGCGCTCATAGCAGATCGGCAATGACAACCACGGGGGCCTCCTGCAGTCATCGGGTTGTCATGCCAACTTATTGTCGCCCCCACGATCATGTGACGGGGCGCTGATGGGCGGAGCTAGTGTGACACGCTTCTGACGCGATCATTCTTAAATGCCGCTGCCAGAGATCGCAATTCCACCCGTTGCTGTTAGGGGCACATGCCAGCTGATGAAATCAGATCCGAGGCCGCATCAAAGGGGAGACACGATATATAACTTATATATACGTCATATGTCGTGAACGGGTTAAAGAGGTTCTCTGACAAATGTAAGAAAATAAAATCAGTAAAATACATTTAAATGGTACAAATTTTACTAAATACCATTATTTAGTAAAAATTTTGCAACAAGGTAGGCTTTATATAGTGCACTGTCAGGATTTTAAATGTCAGCTGCCATCTATAACAGTTTCCCTGCCATCCCAGCTGTAGTAGGACGGGTTGCATAAAGACTTCTGATCGAGCCAGACATCGGGCGAGAGCAGCGTCTTGTCGGGCATCGTGAACGCGCATTCTTCAATTCACCAAACCGGACAGGGCAGGAGGTATTGGAATATATACTTCTGCCAGGCCGGGCAGTAGCTGAGCAGATATAGCTCACCTTTTTGCTAAATTTTTACTAAATAAATTGTATTTTATTTATTTTATTACATTTCTCAGAGAGCCCTGTAAATGTTTGGCCACACCATGATGCAACGAGCGCCTACAGTTCGTTTGAAAAGTCATTTTGTGCTGACAGGACCTTTTAAGGCTCCCATTCTACACTTTTTAGACTAAAGTCTGTATCGGCGGGATCATCCAAGAGTCTAATGTGTATGGGGGCTTTCCACTGACATGATGTCAGGGGAAACAAGGATCCAAACCATGAGAATTTCAACAGCTGATCCTTTTGTTTTCCCTGGAGATGAGAAGTCTCTTAACAGCATTGTGGAGAGAAATTTTCAAAAAGGATCATACAGCTATTGTGACAGATTTTCCGTCCAGCTTCATCAGGTCTGAGATGTGTATTTAATAAGATATGAGGTTTAAATTGAGAAATCTGGTGGTAGATCCGCAGCACTATTAATGTATTTGTCAATTTCAGTCTATCTATTTTTTTGTCAGGAATAAGTTGCATGGGAAGACTTGTCCAGCACAGAGTTGAATCTTTAGCCACTTCCATATGACAGTGTTTTGGTCAGTATTGGTAAGTCAAAACTAAGAGGGATCCTACCCAGAGAAACAGTATAAGGTTGGGGCTAGATGGAGCTGCCAAAGATCTCTCTGTGCAGCTGCTACATCGCAGTGAATTGCATGTAAATGGGGTTGCGTTATGACTAGAGTTGAGTAAATTTTTCAATATTCGGTTTAGATTACGACAGCCGGCGAATATTGTATTTGTAATATTCGACGAACATATCCGAACGCCATTGGAGTCAAATGAGCGAATATGTTCAGAAACTATCGACAAACATCAATTCGGCACGAATAGGGCACCAATATGGCATGAATATGGCAAATTTGGTGATCATTTCCGAACATATTCGCTCATCTTTAGTTATGACCTGCAGAGTACTGCGATTGTGACAAGCGGGTCACAAATGTTAGAACTAGCTGAGATTCTTGGACTTGCTTGCTTGCATTACGCTATGATGTAGCAGTGGCACAGAGCAATAGCAATCTTTGGCTGTGCAACCTGTATCATGTCCAAGGTTGCCATCTCGCCCCAGCCTAATCATTGGTTCCCTGTTTTGGACTCACTGCTAATTTTGTCATTGAGGCAAAATAGTGACCAAAATACCATTTAATGAGTTATGATAACAGGTAACAATATAAAAGTGTATTATTGTACTGTACATTGCACTATAAGTAAATGGAAGAAAATAATCAGAGAAATTAGTGTTTGTGATAAGGAAATCCCCAAATCCTTTTTTTTTTGCCTTTGTCATATTATTGTTCTCTTGTGCTGCTTTAACTATATAAATACTGAATTTATAATTCACAGTGTAAGCAACTGAAACCCATCTATATGATAAGAAGAGATTGATTTTTTTCATGTAATGGACTTTTAGTTTTATGTGTAACTTGCACCGGGTATTTGCATTTGTTATGTAGATGTTTGAATTCACAGTCAGCAAATCCTAGACAATATGGCCCAAGCACATTAAATACTGTTTGATGTGAAATCAATGCACCTTTTATGATGACTGCCATATTGGCTTACTTAGTGAGAAAAAGACTTTGTTATAAGTTGTGCATTATGACTGTTACACTCTAAAGCTAGAGTATCGAACTCAGTCGGGTAAATGGTCCGCACATAGACAAAATTGAAGTTGATGGCTACATCCCTTGAAGGATGAGATGATGCTTTCTGTGACATCATGATGGCTTTATCACATTTTATTCCATTCTTTTGTGCGTCATTAAAATTAAAAAGCTATTTTTTATGTCTATTTTTTTAGTTTTCATTGTATGGGTCCATAGCTGGAGTAGAGGAGAGGGGCAGCTCATGGCAGTGATGTCATGCACTGCCCGCACACTCAGCTAAAATTGGTGCTGGCATCGGCAGGTCCCCTTCCTCCCCTTGTCTTGTTATTACTATGCATCTGGTCTTCGGTGCTCTGTAGGCTAAAAAATGCAGCCTCAGGGCCGCATGTTCAAGACCTCTGCTTTAAGGCTAATTTCACCTACGTAGGTTGTCACGTTCAGATCAGTAGACTCCTGGCCAACTCAGAAAGGCAGTCTATGCTCAGACCATTAGTGAAACTGTGCACATAACCAATTTTTCATACGAGATTTCATAGGTGAGACGTGTTGCGGCCTTTCAGATGTTCTCATTACCCATATTATTATACTTGTTTCGCATTGTTCCAATCCCTCTCCCAAATACTTTTTTCTATCAGATAAACAAAATCTTAAATACTTTTGTGTGGAGGAACAAAAGACCTCGCTTATCAAATCACCTTATGAAAAGATCTAAGAAATTTGGAGGACTCAACCTCCCTAAAGGGCCCGTCTCACATAACGAGATCGCTAACGAGATCGTTGCTGAGTCACCAATTCCGTGACGTAACAGCGACCTCAATAGCGATCTCGCTAAGTCTGACACATACCAGCGATCAGGCCCCTGCTGTGAGATCGCTGATCGTTCAAGAAAACTCTGGACATTTTTTTGGTCGTTGCGGCCCCGCTGCGTTGCACATATCGTCCTGTTTGACACCTCTACCAACGACCTCTACAGCGACTTGCTGCTAGAATCGAGGGCGTGCTTCTGCGTTGCCTTTTCCGCGCCCCCCGGCTCCGATTGGCGGTCACTACTGCTTTTCAATTGGCGGCGCTACTTTCCATTGTTCCCGATTGCGTGAAGGGAGGGTAGCTGTGCTCTTGTTCATTGTTCCTGGCAGTCTAGCAACAGTTGTGGTTTGTTCCTGCTTGCGTCCTGCTTTCCGGATCGTTCACGGCTGTGACTCCAAAACGCAATTCAGCTATTCTCCAACTGGCTTTTGACTAGCTATATTTTGTGCACGGTAAGTTCATTTTGGGTCTCTACTGCGTTTCAATTGTCTTTAAAATTAATGTCAATTAACAATTATTAGCTAACATTGCACAACTATGCAGTGTTTACTTTTTGGGTCTCAAATGTGATTCCTATTGTTTATTTCATGGGGTCTCGGGTGGGATCTCAAATACCTTTCCATTTTAAATTGTTATAGGTAGGACACCTACCTATTGTCTATTGTCTGCTATCTTTGCTCTGCTGGGATGGAGGGAGGGCATGGCTTCTAACGGTGCACATGTGCTTTTTCGGTGGCAGCCATTTTAGAGGGTCTCGGGTGGGATCTCAAATACCTTTCCATTTTAAATTGTTATAGGTAGGACACCTACCTATTGTCTATTGTCTGCTATCTTTGCTCTGCTGGGATGGAGGGAGGGCATGGCTTCTACCGGAGTACATGTGCTTTTTCGGCGGCAGCCATCTTAGGGGGTCTCGGGTGGGATCTCAAATACCTTCCCATTTCACCAAATTTTAAATTGTTATAGGACATCTACCTATTGTCTATTGTCTGCTATCATTGCTCTGCTGGGATGGAGGGAGGGCATGGCTTCTACCGGAGTACATGTGCTTTTTCGGCGGCAGCCATTTTAGGGGTCTCGGGTGGGATCTCAAATACCTTTCCATTTTAAATTGTTATAGGACACCTACCTATTGTTTTTATTTTATTTTTTTCAGTTTGCCCCATCATGAACAATGCAGAGTGTGCTGTTGTGGTTGCTGCATTGCTTGTAGAGGAAGCACGGCGTCAAGATGAGGCACGGATGCTGGAGAGGCGTTCTAAAAGAAAACGTCGCATGTGGACCAGAGAGTGGCTGCAGAAGAGGTCCAAATTTTCACACATGCAACTGGTGAAAGAGCTTCAGGATAAAAATCCACATGATTTCCGCAATTATCTGCGGATGTCTGAGGAATCCTTCACCTATTTGCTTGGAAGAATAACTCCACTTATTGAACGTAAGGATACAGCGATGCGTGCTGCCATCCCGGCAGATGAAAGATTGGCAGTCACGCTGCGATTCCTGGCAACTGGACGCTCTTTGCAAGACTTGCATTTTTCTTCCGCCATTTCAAGGCCTCTACTGAGCGTTCTCATTCCGGAAACGTGCAAGGCGATTTTCAGTTGTCTACGGAGCTACATGGAGTTTCCCAACACGGAGGCGGAATGGAGCAAGATTGCCAACGATTTTGATCACCTATGGCAGTTCCCAAACTGTGGTGGGGCTTTGGACGGGAAACATGTCCGTATTACTCAGCCACCCAACAGCGGATCATATTTCTATAACTACAAGGGCTATTTCAGCATCATACTGATGGCCCTTGTTAACGCAAATTATGAGTTCATTTGTGTAGACATTGGGATGAATGGAAGGGTTTCCGATGGTGGAGTTTTGGAGAATACGTTTTTTGGAGAACGGTTACATAACTGTGAACTCCACTTGCCTCCTAACTCAGACACTACAGGTAACCTTAATTTTGTTTTTATTGGCGATGAGGCCTTCCCGCTTCATCCCAATCTCATAAAACCTTTCCCTCAAAAAACTCTCACACGGGAAAGGAGAATTTATAACTACCGTTTGTCTAGGGCACGTCGGGTTGTGGAGAATGCCTTTGGTATCATGGCCAATCGCTTCCGCATTTTTCACACACCGATTAACATGAAGCTGGAATCTATTGACTCAGTAGTTTTGGCCTGTTGTATGCTTCACAATTTTCTTCGCCGGCGCGATTCTGTGTCGTACTGTCCTCCTGGCTTTGGGGACTCTGTGAATGAAACGAACGGAGAAGTGCAGCTGGGCGAATGGCGGGCAAGCGAACGCGCAATTGCTGGCCTTCGACCATTGGGACCTGGAAGAAGCACCCAGGATGCGAAGACCTGCAGAGACAATTACTGTGATTATTTTAACGGTCCCGGTGCTGTGACTTGGCAGCATCAGAACCTATAGTGGACTACTACTGAGATTGTTTACGTACTTTAATTGTTGAATAAAGTTCTGTGTTTTTCACTTATTGTTAATTTGGTTTCTCAACATTACTTTCATTGTTTAAAGTAACATATACTCAAATGTATGCGTAATGAGGTAATATATACACAGTAATATGAGGTAATACACAGGTGACATCTACTATATAATCGTGTAATTCTGTCTGTCTGTAACGGAAAGCCCACATCGCTGATTGGTCGCACCCGGCCGGACGCGACCAATCAGCGACTGGCCCAGTCCATGTAAACCCCAGCAGCAGCCTCCACAGCTGACAAAACGTCAAAAATTTACATAAATGAGGTCTCGGCGTAATCGTACTGACCCGAACAATAAAAATGCTTTATCAATTTTACCACACTCAGAGTGATTAAAAGGGCACCCCAAAAAGAAATTAGTTTTTTTTTTTTTTATTACTGACTTCCAAAAAATAGAATAAAAAAGCTGTCAAAAAATGTCACGTGCCCAAAAATGGTAACAATAAAAACGCCAACTCGTACCTCCAAAAAAAATACTGCACATGATTCTGTGGGCAAAACTTAGTTAAAAAAATAAATATCTACATATTGTGACACCTTAAAAAAAATTTTCATATACAAAGTGAATTTTTGCATGACAGTTTCCACACATAAAATCACAATCTAATAATACATCAAACCCCCTTTAATAAAACCAACAACATACCCACACTCTTGTGACCAGGGGACGCTGTATTGAAGACACGGTATTTCGGGGGCGCTACTGCGTCCCAATCACAATATTCATACGTTTAGTAATGCTGTTCACGCGAGAACGCATTTGCGTCCTCTAACGTCTGCCCACGTCACATGTTGGGTCACAAATTGTGGGCGGCGCTGATGCGTCATGGGCGGGATTAACGCCGTCAATGCGGCCTAGCTTTTAATGAGGCAAGAATATGGCGGCAAGGAGACGCAGTACACCGTGGGGGGATGGCGAGGTCCATTATCTGATACGTGAGATGGATAGGAGGGATTACTGGTGCACTCTGCACCAGACCCATCCAGTCCTCCACAAGCAGGCAGTGCTGCGGAGGATCAGACGGGGCCTGGCCAGAAAATATGGTGTTCAGCGGACAACCAAACAAATCCGCAAGAAGCTGTCTGATCTGCGGTACAGATCCAGCGACCGCATCGCCAGCATCCGTGCACAGAGGCAGGCCCGTCGTGGTGAGTGGCATTAATTACAATGCAGTACTGCAATATAATGCACATCATATACTGGAGCCTCATATAGGGATTCATTATTTATGTGGCTTCATATCGGGCCCTTTATATATGTAGCATCATATGGGGCCTACTCTGTATGGACCAATATATGAAGCTTTATATGCGAATAATAGCCATAATCAAGCAAGTTAGTAGAAAGAGTATTCCACTCAATTTAATTATTTTTCAGCAGCACCACCATCTCCTTCTGCATCACCAGCGGCACCATCACCAGCTGCAGCACCATCACCAGCAGCAACCCCTTCTCCTGCTGCTACCCCGCCTCCGGAAATGTGGTCATCGACCTCTTCCCCCTCAATGGACTTCTCTCCAGCGTCACTCCATGACACTGGTGCAGGGTCGCCTTCTGGTAATTTACGCATATAATATTACATTGTTAGGTCTTAAAATGTGCAAGGGCTGTCGTGTTATATGTATTTTTCTTTGTGTCCCTAGCCGGTGGTGCCACAGGTTCGGGCTGGGCACTAAGTGCCTCATCTGCAGAAGCGCAGTCGCCGCAAATCCGTAAGTAAAACAGCACACATGTAACTTTACTTGATGTTGCCACAGAATTGCCTGGTTAACTTTTACCATTACCTCCACAGAAATGATCACTGCCCAGGACCTGTTGGCCTCCTGTCATGGAAATATATATGTATTCCATATATTCAAAGTATATTCACAGTTCACAGTTAGATAGATCTCACTTGCTAAAAGACGGATTTTGGTAAGAACTTACCTGTAAAATCCTTTTCAGCGAAGGAAGGAAAGGAGACACACTAGTCATTACTAGTGGGTAGGCGAGCCCAGATGGGATAGACACCT
>JARQOD010012504.1:0-19354 GCA_033576555.1 Oophaga sylvatica | reverse complement strand
GGGTCCTGGCCTTGCTGGTTTTTTCTTGGGCGCCCTGGAGCCTTTTTGGCAACAAGGGAACCCTCCCCCTTTGAAGTTCTTGATTGCGATAGATTGTTGACTGGGTGCAATCTTTCTAGGCAATACTCTTCCCTGTTAGGATTTTTGTGCTTGCAATGATGACTGAAAGGTTTTCTTTAGAGGTAACCATGGTTAACAGAAGAGAACAAGATCCCAAGCACAGCCTTTTTAAAGTGTCCAGTGGTGTCTCTTAATCATGACAGAGATTCCAGCCATGTCCCTAAAACCCCCCACACCTGTTTTAAATGGAGCAACCTAAAAAAGAGGTTAGCTGGTCCTTTTAAGGCAGGGCTGCAATGATTTTTGAAAGGGTTTTGGGGGAAAAGTTCTTTTAGCAAATATTGACTTTGAAGTAATTGCGTTAGCTGATCCTCTTTTAACTTCTGGAGTATATGCAATTGCCTTGAAAAAGTGAAGCAGTGACTTTGTAAAATTAATTTTGTGTCTTTCTCAAACTTTGGCCATGACTGTATATTTTCCATGACAGTCCCCCTTAGATACCACTTGCCCTAAAAAACCTGCTCTGCCCCAAAGCGCTGCAACTTTTTGTGCTCCGGCGGGTTGAGACATGCCTAATACATGCCTCCCCCCGATACAGGCTTTTGGGAAAAATGGGCGGTCAGGAGGTCTGCCCCTGCATGGGTCATGTGTTTGCATCATAGTCTCTTTATTCAACTGCTTTGTTCAGAAAAACATGTGTATTCTTATGGGTTTAGGTCATCTGTCTGGTCAGTCAGGAGCCCCACGACTCTTCTGGTTAGGTGTTTTCGGGCATGGGGTTCCTTGCTGCGTTGTGGATCCAAGCAGGTTTCCCTCTAGTGACAGAGGTTGGTGCCCATCTGGGGCTTTGGACAGGGACCATCATTCTGGGTCGAGTGTTCTCATTTCCAACTTTTTTCACCAACCCTAGTCTCCGGCTTTCAAGGAGTGGTTACCGGAAACTGAGTCTGGATTGGCAGTGAAAGAAAAACTCGAAGAAGGCATTGTTTTTACCATTCAATTACATAAGCAACCAAGATTAATTTGCATATTTGTGCTGGGGAAGAATGCACCTAACTGGGACTAGACCCAAACAAAATTTCGCATGGTGACCGCTTTTCGGGTTCTGGGGTGTGCCTTACGCTAAAAAAAGTGCAATTGGGAGTGGTCTCATGCCATGGTTTGGTGTCTTTGGGCCCCCTTTTCAGCTCCTATTTTTTAAGTGTTCCGTTCAGTCTTTCTACCTTCCCGCTGCTCTGGGGGTGGTAAGGAGTGGTAGGCCAAATTGACCCTACTGTTAACCAATCCGTGTCAGATTTGCTGTGAATGCGGGTCCCCGACACTCTCTACCTTCTGGAACCCGTATCTGCACACTATTTTCTGAAAGTGCTTTTTGCAGTAGTCTTTGCTGACTTGGAGGCTTTTCCATCTTGAAAACACTTCTTTGACCACAATGGCGTATTTAAATCCTTCACTTGGCGATATTGGATGTGGTCTATCTGGATCCTCTGACGCTGGTAGAGTGGTCTTGCCAGATGAGGTCAGGGGACTTTCTTCTACCCGTCCAGGCTTGATTTGCAGCAGGTCAGACAGCTGCTGGTGAATTTGGCTGTTAGGGTGGAGATCCCTGAAACGAACCAGTAAGCCCAATCGGATCATTCATCTGTCTTTGATTGTGTGTGTGGGTCCTGTGCCCATTGGCCACCATAGGGTGCATACTTTGTGGGAGGCAGGGTTTGGAGTCCATTGTAGATAGTCTTCCCTTTTTCACGTGTTGCTTCTTTCGCATTCAGCTCTCCTTTGAAACTTGGTCTTGCAACTTCTTGAGCAGATCCCAGGAGTCATTTTGTCAGGTTTCTTGTCTTCAGTCGTCATGTAGTAGCCGTCGGCTCTACGACCTCTTTTGATTTTTCAAATTGCCACCATTTTGGAGTTGGAGTACACCCAGCAGGTCCCTGAAGGCTCCATGATGCTTCACGGTTGTCCCGTTTGCTGTGGAAGTCCCTTGCAGCCCAGATGGACCCAAAGTCGTGTGCTATGCCATGCGAGCACCTGTAGTCGGTGTAGATGTTTGCAGTCTTGCCTTCTCCATCTGGCAGGCCTTCGTCAGCACTATCAGTTCTGCTTCCTGGGCTGACAGGCAAGGTGACAGACTTCTGGACCACAGGATTTCTTGATTGCTGGTCACTGCACTTCCTGTGTGGAAACTTCTTCATCATCTGCAAATCTGGAGCCATCCAAGTGGGGATAAATTCTGTAAATTTTTGTTCTGAAAAGTCGATATTGTATCCCCCTTGGAGTGGGAGTAGAGTGGCGGTATGAGGACTGTAGGTCTGGAGACGGTGACATTGTGAGACAAAGGCGATGTGTTGGGGTGTGCAAAATTACATTACGTAGATCTGCCACTCCATGTTGAGCTGCTGCAGTTGCTCTGTAAGAGCAGTAATAGGATCCACAATGGATCAAAAATAGTTTGGGTCAGGCCTAATGTCACGACTCTTGTCGGGTGACTGGTACCAGGGGTGCCTTCCTGTCCCTAACACTAGGGGTTGCCCTATTCCCTGGATTACTTTTGAAGGTGAAGATGCTGTGGCAACGTACCATGCCATATCTCCTGAATCGATCCGCCGTCTGTACCCTTCCCCCACTAGGAAAGAAGGGAGTAGTTGTGCACCGTAGTATCCAATCAGACGAACAAGGTAATATGAACAGGGGAACAGACAATACCAGGCATACAAATATTCACTCACATGCACCGGGGAGTGGGGTAAAACCAAAGTAGAAGGAAAGAATGATCACACTTACTAAACCAAGCAACAGTCACAGATAAACCCACCAAACTCCTCATATAACCACTAGCTATCCTCCCAGCCACGCAGCATAAGCTAGCTCTGACAATGTGTGTCAGTCAGGACCCATATTATTAGGGATAGGAGTGGCTAACAGTACTCAGCAGAGAGCCCCAGTTTCCAATATGGTGGTTTAACCCCTGTTCTGCCAAAAGAAATTTACACAATTTATAAAGAAGGTGAAGTGCTTCTTCTCAGCGCAGGAGTAGGAGAATCAGATGCTGCGGTCTTCTGGCTCCTCTCCGTCGCATTAACCCCGTGACAGTTATATCGGGAAAAGCCTGCACCTGGACCAGTGGCATTAGCTTGTGGTGCCCCAGCAGTTATCAATCCCAGCTACTGCACTGGGAACATGATGTCTCGGCAGCTGGGCACATGGGGGTCAGAATGACCCACACCCGACTGTTGCGAGGTTTCTTTTGGCCAAGGGTCACTTGTCCAGTCTGTCAATGCACACCCATGCCCTTGATAGGTAAACCATTTCAGAAGGTTGTCATCGATTTAGTGCGCCTTGTAGCGCTCCGCAGCCGAAATAAGTTCATCTCCACTGGTCGATTTTGCGACCCGCTTATCCGGGGACCGTTGATCTGTCATCCATAGATGCAGAGCACGTGGCTCAAGCTCTACTGACAATTTTAGGCGAGTAGGGCTTTGCACAGGAGGTACTGACTGACCAGGGAACCCAATTCCAAAGTGAGCTGATTCAAACTCTCTGGGAGAAACATGGTGTCCATCCCATGTGTACCACCCTGAAAACTAACGGGTTGTGTGAGCGTTTCAAGCAGCTCATTAGTTGGTATATGGAGTCTGATAGGGCAGACTAGGAGAAAAAACCTGCATTAGCTGCTGTTCGCCACCGGGAGGTGCCACAGGATTCTACCGGGTTCTCTACTTTTGACCTGCTTTCACGATGTGACTGTCACGGTGTGACACGACCCAACGGATGGTCGTCCATGGTCTGATAAAAGGTCTAGCTCAATTATAATCTGCGTTGGGAGTTACATACCCATATATGCCGTTTATTGACAGCCCAAGTGTAGCGCTCTCCTTCGGCTACACTGAATCATCTCTTGATCGGTGTAAGTTCTCCTGTTAATCCCTTTCATTTATGTAAATGTTTACCTGTATTGTTTTGTCCCCTTGTAAAATCTTTTGTATATTTTTCATAAACACTGCCTCACTTTGGATTAAATATAAAATTTAATAGTTCTGTTCCTTTGTTCTATAAACTATGCCTTGAATCCATGAGTACGTTAACGGTGTCTAATTGACCGAAACAGAGTGGTGGTGGTGGCGAATAGTCTGGGGTTGTCAGAGTTAGCTGTGACCGCATCAGGGTGTGTACAATTTTCCATGTGTTGGAATCTGGAGGTGTATATGCAGTACGCTCAGAGCTAATTTTAGGATAGCCGGCCTAGTGGTGCGAACAGGCTGCGGCCTTCTCCGTTGATCATCGCCCAATCGTGTTATTGTCCGGATGATAGGGGGCAGCAGAGAGCTGTTCGCTCCAAGGATCGCAGCGGGTGGTACTCGTGACTCTCCCGGCCTGTGATATCAAGGATTTGTGAGATTAAGAAAGTCCAGAAAAAATTCTTCAGTGACACACACAGTCCCTGCACGTTGCAAGCTGTCACTACACGTTACACGCCGACGCAGTACATTACACACCGCCCCTGCATGTTACACTCCGTCCCTGCACTTTACACGGGTATCTGCATGTTACACGCCGTCCCTGCACGTTACACGGCGTCTCTCCACGTTTACACTCCGTCCCTCCACGTTACTCTTGTCACTGCACGTTACATGCCGTCCCTGCACGTTACACGCTGTCCTTCCACATTACACTTCGTCCCTGCACGTTGCACGCAGTACGTGCACGTTACACGCCGTCCCTACACGTTACACGCCATCCCTCCACGTTGCACACTGTCCCTGCACGTTGCACGCAGTACCTGCACGTTACACGCGTCCTGTACGTTACACGCCGTCCGCCTTCACAGGTTCACTCCGTCCCTGCACATTGCACTCCGTCCCTCCATGTTACACTCTGCACCACCACGTTGCACGCAGTTACCTGCAGTTACATGCTCTACAGTTACACTCCGTCCCTGCACGCTGCACTCCGTCTCTGGGTTACACGCCGTCCTGCGCGTTGCACTCCGTCCTGTACGTTACACGCCGTCCTGCACGTTACAAACGTTACACTCCGTCCTGCACATTGCACTCCTCCCTCAGTACACTCCGTCCCTGCACGTTACTCCGTCCCTGCGCGTTCACTCCGTCCCTGCAAGTCTTTCCGCACATTGCACTCGCCCCTCCAGTTGCACGCCGTCCCTCCACGTTGCACGCAGTACCTGCACGTTAAAAGCAGTACATGCACTTACCTCCGTCCTGCACATTCACCCGTCCCTCCACGTTACAAGCAGTACCTGCACGTTACACTCCGTCCTGCACGTTACACGCCGTCCCTGAACGTTACAAGCAGTACTGCAATTGCACTCGTCGCTCCACGGCAACTCGCCCTGACTTACTCCGTCCCTGCACTTGCACTCCATCCCTGCGCGTCACACTCCGTCCCTGCACGTTACACGCCGTCCCTGCGCGTTAACGCCGTCCCTGACGTTGCACTCCGTCCCTGCAAGTCGTCCCTACACATTGCACTCGTCCCCACGTTGCACACTGTCCTGCACGTTGCACGCAGTACCTGCACGTTACACTCTCCTTACGTTACACGCCGTCCCTGCACGTTACACGGTTACACTCCGTCCCTGCACATTGCACTCCGTCCCTCCATGTTACACTTGCCTCCTACGTTCACGCAGTACCTGCACGTTGCACTGTCTCTACAGTTACACTCCGTCCCTGCACGCTCACTCCGTCCTGCGCGTTACACGCCGTCCCTGCGCGTTGCACTCCGTCCCCTGTCGTTAACGCCGTACCTGCACGTTAAAAGTTACACTCCGTCCCTGCACATTGCACTCGTCCCTCCATGTACACTCCGACCTCCACGTAGCCGTCATACCTGCACGTTACACTCCGTCCCTGCACGCTGCACGCCGTCCCTGCACGCTTGCACTCCGTCCTGCATCCGTCTTGCGGTTGCACTCCGTCCCTGCACGTTACACGCCGTCCCTAACGTTGCACCCGTCCCTGCAGTGACCATACCTTGCACTCCCATCCCTCACGTTCACCGTACCTGCACAGTTGCACTCGTCCCTCCAGTCACACTCCGTCCTGCACGTTACATCCGTCCCTGCGCGTTGCACTCCGTCCCTGCAAGTCGTCCCTGCACATTGCACTCCGTCCCTCCACGTTGCACGCCGTCCCTCACGTTGCACGCAGTACCTGCACGTTACAACTACGCCATTCCCTGTACGCTTACACGCCGTCCTGCACGTTACAAATAGTTACACTCCGTCCCTGCACTTACACGCCGTCCCTGAAGTTACAACTCCCGGCACCCTCCCACGGCACACTCGTCCCTGCACTTTAAACTCCGTCCCTGCACGTGCACTCCTCCTGCACACGCGTCCTGCGCGTTACACCCGTCCCTGCGCGTTACACCCGTCCCTGAACGTTGCACTCCGTCCCTGCAGTCGCCCTACACATTGCACCCGTCCCTCCGTTGCACCTGTCCCTGCACGTTGCACGCAGTCCTGCACGTTACACCCGTCCCTTCGTTACACGCCGTCCCTGCACGTTACACGCACGTCCCTGCACTTGCACTCCGTCCCTCAGTTCATCTGCCCCCACGTTGCACGCAGTACCTGCACGTTACACTGTTCTCTACAAGTTACATCCGTCCCTGCACTTGCACTCCGTCTCTCCGTTACACGCCGTCCCTGCGCGTTGCACTCGTCCCTGGACGTTCACGCGTACCTGCACGTTACAACGTCACGTCCTGCACATTGCACTCCGTCCCTCACGTCACACTCCTTCCGACGTTACTCCGTCCCTGCGCGTTGCACTCCGTCCCTGCAAGTCGTCCCTGCACATTGCACTCCGTCCCTCCACGTTGCCGCCGTCCCTCCACGTTGCACGCAGTACCTGCACGTTACAAGCAGTCATGCACATTACCCTCCGTCACTGACATTACACGCCGTCCCTGCACGTTACAAGCAGTACCTGCACGTTACACTCCCCCTGCACGTTACACGCCGTCCCTGAACGTTACAAGCAGTACCTGCACATTGCACTCCGTCGCTCCACGGCACACTCCGTCCTGCACGTTACTCCGTCCCTGCACGTTCACTCATCCTGCGCGTTACACGCCGTCCCTGCCGTTACACCGTCCCTGCGCGTTACACGCCGTCCCTGAACGTTGCACTCGTCCTGCAAGTCGTCCCTACACATTGCACTCCGTCCCTCCACGTTGCACACTGTCCCTGCACGTTGCACGCAGTACCTGCACGTTACACTCCGTCCTGTACGTTACCGCCGTCCTGCACGTTACACAGGTTACACTCCGTCCTGCAATTGCACTCCGTCCTCCATGTTACACTCTGACCTCCACGTTGCACGCAGTCCTGCACGTTAACTGTCTCTACAAGTTAACTCCGTCCCTGCACGCTGCACTCCGTCTCTGCGCGTTACACGCCGTCCCTGCGCGTTGCACTCCGTCCCTGTACGTTACACGCCGTACCTGCACGTTACAAAGGTTACACTCCGTCCCTGCACATTGCACTCCGTCCCTCATGTTACACTCCGACCCTCCACGTAGCACGCAGTCCTGCACGTTACACTCCGTCCCTGCACGCTGCACTCCGTCCCTGCACGCTGCACCCGTCCTGCACTCCGTCTCTGCGCGTTGCACTCCGTCCCTGCACGTTACACGCCTCCTGACGTTGCACTCCGTCCCTGCAGTCGTCCTACACTTGCACTCCATCCTCCACGTTGCACGCAGTACCTGCACGTTACACTTCCTACAAGTTACACTCCGTCTCTGCGCTTACACGCCGTCCCTGCGCGTGCACTCCGTCCCTGCAAGTCGTCCCTGCACATTGCACTCCGTCCTCCACGTTGCACGCTGTCCCTGCACGTTGCACGCAGTACCTGCACGTTACACTCCGTCCCTGTACGTTACACGCCGTCCTGCACGTTACAAAAGTTACACTCCGTCCCTGCACATTGCACTCCGTCCCTCCTGTTACACTCCGACCTCCACGTGCACGCAGTACCTGCACGTTACACTCCTCCCTGCACGCTGCACTCCGTCCCCACTCCGTCTCTGGCGTTGCACTCCGTCCCTGCACGTTACACCCGTCCCTCCGCGTTGCACGCCGCCCTGCGCTTGCACGCAGTCCCTGCGCGTTGCACGCCGTCCCCGCGTTGCACGCCGTCCCTGCGCGTTGCACGCCGTCCCTCCGGTTCACCCGTATGCAGTTCACCGGGAGAGGAGGATGCCGGGGGTTATAGTCAGTGATACCCGGGAGAGGAGGATGCCGGGGTTATAGTCAGTGATACCGGGAGAGGAGGATGCCGGGGGTTATAGTCAGTGATATCGGGAGAGGAGGATGCCGGGGTTATAGTCAGTGATACCCGGGAGAGGAGGATGCCGGGGGTTATAGTCAGTGATACCGGGAGAGGAGGATGCCGGGGTTATAGTCAGTGATACCGGGGAGAGGAGGATGCCGGGGGTTATAGTCAGTGATACCGGGAGAGGAGGATGCCGGGGGTTATAGTCAGTGATACCGGGGAGAGGAGGATGCCGGGGGTTATAGTCAGTGATACCGGGGAGAGGAGGATGCCGGGGGTTATAGACAGTGATACCGGGAGAGGAGGATGCCGGGGGTTATAGTCAGTGATACCCGGGAGAGGAGGATGCCGGGGGTTATAGTCAGTGATACCGGGGAGAGGAGGATGCCGGGAGTTATAGTCAGTGATACCGGGAGAGGAGGATGCCGGGGGTTATAGTCAGTGATACCCGGGAGAGGAGGATGCCGGGGTTATAGTCAGTGATACCGGGAGAGGAGGATGCCGGGGTTATAGTCAGTGATACGGGGAGAGGAGGATGCCGGGGGTTATAGTCAGTGATATCGGGAGAGGAGGATGCCGGGGGTTATTACAGTGATACCTGGGAGAGGGGATGCCGGGGGTTTAGCAGTGATCCCGGGAGAGAGGATGCCGGAGTTATAGTCAGTGATACCGGGAGAGGAGGACCGGGGTTATAGTCGTGATCGGGGAGAGGAGGATCGGGGGTTATAGCAGTGATACGGGAGAGGAGGATGCCGGGGTTATAGCAGTGTACCGGGGAGAGGATGCGGGGTTATAGTCAGGATACCGGGAGAGGAGGATCCCGGGGGTTATGTCAGTGATATCGGGAGAGGAGGATGCGGGGTTATAGCAGTGATACGGGAGAGGAGGATGCCGGGGTTATAGCAGTGATACCGGGAGAGGAGGAGCGGGGTTATAGTCAGTGATACCGAGAGGAGGATGCCGGGGTTATAGTCAGTGTCCGGGAGAGGAGATGCGGGGTTATAGTCAGTGATACCGGGGAGGGGATGCGGATTATAGTCAGTGATACCGGGAGAGGGATGCGGGGTTATAGTCGTGATACGGGAGAGGAGGATGCCGGGGTTATAGTCAGTGATACCGGGAGAGGAGGATGCCGGGTTATAGCAGTGATACCGGGAGAGGAGATGCCGGGGTTATAGCAGTGATACGGGAGAGGAGGATGCCGGGGGTTATAGTCATGATAGGGGAGAGGAGGATGCCGGGGTTATAGTCAGGATACGGAGAGGAGGATGCCGGGGGTTATAGTCATGATACCGGGAGAGGAGGATGCGGGGTTATAGCGTGATACCCGGGAGAGGAGGAGCCGGGGTTATAGTCAGTGATCGGGAGAGGAGGATGCCGGGTTATAGTCAGTGATACCGGGAGAGGAGATCGGGGGTTATAGCAGTGTACGGAGAGGAGGATGCCGGGGGTTATAGTCAGGATACGGGGAGAGGAGGATGCGGGGTTATAGTCAGTGATACGGGAGAGGAGGATCCGGGGTTATAGCAGTGATACGGGAGAGGAGGATGCCGGGGGTTATAGACAGGTCGGGAGAGGGGAGCCGGGTATGAGGATGGGGGGAGATCGTTAAGCGTGATGGGGGAGGATGCGGTTATAGCATGATCGGAGAGGAGATCGGGTATCGGTCGGGAGAGGAGCGGGTAGAGGTACGGAGAGGAGAGCGGTTATAGCAGTGATCGGAGGAGGATCCGGTAAGTGTATACGGGAGAGAGGAGGGGGTTATGCTGATACGGAGAGAGGATCGGGTTATATGATACGGAGGGAGGATCGGGTTTAGTCAGTGATCGGAGGGAGACGGTTATAGCAGGATCGGGAGAGATCGGGGGTTTAGCAGGATCGGAGGGAGGGGTTATTCATGTACGAGGAGGATCGGGGTTAGTCAGTGATACGGGAGAGGAATGCCGGGGTTATAGTCGTGTACGGGAGAGGGGATGCGGGGTTTAGTCATGATACCGGAGAGAGGATGCGGGGTTATGTCAGTGTCGGGAAGGAGGATGCGGGGTTATAGTCATGATACGGGAGAGGAGGATGCGGGTTATAGTCAGTGATACCGGGAGGGAGGATGGGGGTTATAGTCAGTGATACGGAGAGGAGGATGGGTTATAGTCAGTGTACGGGAGAGGAGGATGCGGGTTATATCAGGATACGGGAGAGAGGATGCGGGTTTAGCAGAACGGGAGAGGAGGATGCGGGTATAGTCGTGATCGGGAGAGAGGATCGGGGTATAGCAGTGTACGGAGAGAGATGCGGGGTTATAGCATGATACGGGAGAGGAGGATGCGGGTTATAGCAGTGATACGGGAGAGGAGGATGCCGGGGGTTATAGCAGTGATACGGGAGAGGAGGATGCCGGGGTTATAGACAGGATACGGGGAGAGGAGGATGCGGGGGTTAGCAGTGATACGGGAGAGGAGGATGCGGGGTTATAGTCAGTGATACCGGGGAGAGGAGGATGCCGGGGGTTATAGTCAGTGATACCGGGAGAGGAGGATGCGGGGTATAGTCAGTGATACGGGGAGGAGGATGCCGGGGTTATAGTCAGTGATACGGGGAGAGGAGGATGCCGGGTTATAGTCAGTGATACGGAGAGAGATCCGGGGTTATATATGAGGGAGAGGAGGATGCCGGGGTTATAGACAGTGATACCGGGAGAGGAATGCCGGGGTTATAGTCAGTGATACCGGGAGAGGAGGATGCCGGGGTTATAGCAGTGATACCGGGAGAGGAGGATGCCGGGGTTATAGTCATGATACCGGGAGAGGAGATGCCGGGGTTATAGTCAGTGATACCGGGAGAGGAGGATGCCGGGAGTTATAGTCAGTGATACCCGGGAGAGGAGGATGCCGGGGTTATAGTCATGATACCGGGAGAGGAGGATGCCGGGGTTATAGTCAGTGATACCGGGAGAGGAGGATGCCGGGGTTATAGTCAGTGATACCGGGGAGGAGGATGCCGGGGTTATAGTCAGTGATACCCGGGAGAGGAGGATGCCGGGGTTATAGTCAGTGATACGGGAGAGGAGGATGCCGGGGGTTATAGTCAGTGATACGGGGAGAGGAGGATGCCGGGGGTTATAGCATGATACCGGGAGAGGAGGATGCCGGGTTATAGTCAGTGAACCGGGAGGGGATGCGGGGTTATAAGTCAGTGTTCGGGAGGGAGGAGGATGCCGGGGTTATAGTCAGTGATACGGGGAGAGGAGGATGCCGGGGTTATAGTCAGTGATACCGGGGAGAGGAGGATGCGGGGTTATAGCAGGATACGGGAGGAGGGGATGCGGGGTTATAGAGGATCCGGGGAGAGGAGGATGCCGGGGTTATAGTCAGGATACGGGAGAGGAGGATGCCGGGGGTTATAGCAGTGATACCGGGGAGGAGGATGCCGGGGGTTATAGCAGTGATACGGGGGAGAGGAGGATGCGGGGTTATAGCAGTGAACGGGAGAGGAGGATGCCGGGGGTTATAGTCAGTGATCGGGAGAGGAGGATGCCGGGGGTATAGCAGGATACCGGGAGAGGAGGTGCGGGGTATAGCAGTGATACCGGGGAGGAGGATGCGGGGGTTAAGTCAGTGATACGGGAGAGGAGGATGCCGGGGTTATAGTCAGTGATACGGGAGAGGAGGATGCGGGGTTATAGTCAGTGATACCGGGAGAGGAGGATGCCGGGGTATATAGCAGTGATACCGGGAGAGGAGGATGCCGGGGTTATAGCAGTGATACCGGGAGAGGAGGATGCGGGGGTTATAGTCAGTGATACGGGGAGAGGAGGATGCCGGGGTTATAGCAGTGATACCGGAGAGGAGGATGCCGGGGGTTATAGTCAGTGATACCGGGGAGAGGGGATCGGGTATGTCAGTGTATCCCGGGAGAGAGGATGCCGGGGTTATAGTCATGATCGGGAGGGGGATGCCGGGGTTATAGTCAGTGATACGGGGAGGAGGATGCCGGGGGTTAGCAGTGATACGGGGAGAGGAGGAGCGGGGGTATAGTCAGGATCGGGAGGGATCCGGGGAGCAGTGATCCGGGAGAGGAGGAGCGGGGGTAAGCAGGACGGGGAGGGAGGATGCGGGGTTATAGTCAGTGATACCGGGAGGAGGAGCGGGGGTAGGTGATCGGGAGGATGGGTTAGTCAGTGATACCGGGGAGGAGGAGCGGGGGTTTAGTCAGTGATACCGGAGAGAGGATGCGGGGTTATAGTCATGATACCGGGAGAGGAGGATGCGGGTTATAGCAGTGTACCGGGAGAGGAGGATGCCGGGGGTATAGTCAGTGAACGGGAGAGGAGGATGCGGGGGTTATACAGTGATACGGGAGAGGAGGATGCCGGGGGTTATAGCAGTGATACGGGAGAGGAGGATGCGGGGTATAGTCAGTGATACCGGGAGAGGAGGATGCCGGGGGTTATAGCATGATACCGGGAGAGGAGGATGCCGGGGTTATAGTCAGTGAACCGGGAGAGGAGGATGCCGGGTTATAGTCAGTGATACCGGGGAGAGGGAGGATGCCGGGGGTTATAGTCAGTGATACCGGGAGAGGAGGATGCCGGGGTTATAGTCAGTGATACCGGGGAGAGGAGGATGCCGGGGTTATAGTCAGTGATCGGGGAGAGGAGGATGCCGGGGTTATAGTCAGTGATACCGGGAGAGGAGGATGCGGGGGTTATAGCAGTGATACCGGGAGGAGGATGCCGGGGGTTATAGCAGTGATACCGGGAGAGGAGGATGCGGGGTTAGTCATGATACCGGGAGAGGAGGATGCCGGGGTTATAATCAGCGATGTCGGGGAGAGGAGGATACCGGGGGTTAAGTCAGTGATACCGGGGAGAGGAGGATGTCGGAAGTTATAGTCAGTGATACATCTTGTTGAATCAGACATTACAGGGAATCTTTCATCCTCATCTGAGAGCAGTGTAATGTAGAGACCCTGAGTCCAAAGATATCCCTGGGGGTCAGAATGCTGACCCCGCCTCCCACCGCTGCTGACCCCGCCTACGCCGCAGCTGATCCACCACACCAGTATATGTACATTGTCCATTGACAGTGAGCTGCTCATCACAGGAGGGGGTGGGTTCAGTACAGCAGTGATAATGTCCTGATGATAAAACATTCATTGTAAGTAAACAGCAGCCACAGGGATCCCGGAAATGTGTCCCAGCCCTTCATTATCTGTCCTCGGATTACAACGCATAAATGTGACAGATTCCCTTTAATGTCTGATCTTGTCACCGGTGTTTTACACCTCTCCAATAATAGGTGTGGGGAAACTTTGGCGGTCTCAGTATTACAGGTGAGGGAAATCTGTGGTGGTCTCAGTATTACAGGTGAGGGGAATCTGTGGTGGTCTCGGTATTACAGGTGAGGGGAATCTTTGGTGGTCTCGGTATTACAGGTGAGGGGAATCTTTGGTGGTCTCAGTATTACAGGTGAGGGGAATCTTTGGTGGTCTCGGTATTACAGGTGAGGGGAATCTTTGGTGGTCTCAGTATTTACAGGTGAGGGGAATCTTTTGTGGTCTCGGTATTACAGGTGAGGAGAATCTTTGGGGGGTCTCGGTATTACAGGTGAGTGGAAGCTTTTGGGGTCTCAGTATTACAGGTGAGGGGAATCTGTGGTGGTCTCGTATTTACAGGTGAGGGGAATCTGTGGTGGTCTCGGTATTACAGGTGAGGGGGAATCTTTGGTGGTCTCAATATTCAGGTAGGGGAATCTTTGGTGGTCTCAGTATTACAGGTGAGGGGAATCTTTGGTGGTCTCAGTATACAGGTGAGGGAATTTTGGTGCTCAGTATTACAGGTGAGGGAATCTTGGTGGTCTCAGTATACAGGTAGGGGAATCTTTGGTGCTCAGTATACAGGTGAGGGGAATCTTGGTGGTCTCAGATTACAGGTGAGGGAATCTTTGGTGGTCTCAGTATTACAGGTAGGGAATCTTGGTGGTCTCAGTATTACAGGTGAGGAATCTTGTGGTCTCAGTATTACAGGTGAGGAAGGGAATTGTGTCAGTATACGTAGGATCTTGTGTCTGAACAGAGGGGACTGTGTCTCATACAGGGTTGGTCTCGTATACAGGAGGGATGTGGTCAGTATTACAGTGAGGCTGGTGGCCTATACAGTAGGATGTTCCTATACAGTAGGATTTGTTATAAATAGGAATCTTGTGGTTCGTATACAGTGAGGGAATCTTTGTGGTCTCGATTACAGTGAGGATCTTGGTGGCTCGTATTACAGGTGGGATCTGTGTCTCGTATTACAGTGAGGAATCTGTGTTCTTACAGTAGGAATCTTTGGTGGTCTCAGTATAAGTGAGGGGAATCTGGTGGTCTCTAAATGAGGGAATCTTTGGTGGCTCGTATACGGGAGGATTGTCGGTGGAATCTTTGTGGTCTCAGTATACAGGAGGGAATCTTTGGTCTCATATTACAGTAGGAATCTGTGTTCAGTATTACAGGTAGGAATCTGGTGGTCTCATATACAGTGAGGATCTTGTGGTCTCATATACAGTGAGGGGAATCTTTGTGGTCTCGTATACAGGTGAGGGAATCTTGTGTCTCGTATACAGGTGAGGGAATCTTGTGTCTCAGTATCAGTGAGGGAATCTTGTGGTCTCAGTATTACAGGTGAGGAATCTTTGGCTCAGTATTACAGGTGAGGGGAATCTTTGTGGTCTCGTATTACAGGTGAGGAATCTTTGTGTCTCAGTATTACAGGTGAGGGGAATCTTTGGGTCTCAGTATTACAGGTGAGGAATCTTGGTGGTCTCGTATAAGGTGGGGAATCTTTGGTGGTCTCGTATACAGTAGGGAATCTTTGGTCTCGTATTACAGGGAGGGGAACTTGTTTCAGTATTACAGTGAGGGGAATCTTTGGTGTCTCAGTATTACAGGTGAGGGAATCTTGGTGTCTCGTATTACAGGTGAGGGAATCTGTGGTGGTCTCAGTATACAGGTGAGGGAATCTTGTGGTCTCGTATTACAGGTGAGGGAATCTTGTGGTCTCAGTATACAGGTGAGGGATCTTTGGTGGTCTCGGTATTACAGTGAGGGAATCTTGTGGTCTCAGTATACAGGTGAGGGGAATCTTTGTGGTCTCAGTATTACAGGTGAGGGAATCTGTGGTCTCAGTTACAGGGGGAATCTTTGGTGGTTCATATTACAGGTGAGGGGAATCTTTGGTGTCTCGTATTACAGGTGAGGGAATCTTGTGGTCTCAGTATACAGTGAGGGAATCTTTGTGGTCTCGTATTACAGGTGAGGGGAATCTTGGTGGTCTCGTATTACAGGTGAGGGAATTTGGTGGTCTCGTATTACAGTGAGGGAATTTGGTGGTCTCAGTATTACAGGAGGGGAATCTTTGGTGGTCTCGGTATTACAGGTGAGGAATCTTGTTGGTTCAGTATACAGTGGGGAATCTGTGGTGGTCTCAGTATTACAGTGAGGGAATCTTGGTGTCTCGTATTACAGTAGGGGAATTTGTGGTCTCGTATTACAGGTGAGGGAATCTTGGTGGTCTCAGTATTACAGGTGAGGGAATCTGTGGTCTCGTATACAGGTGAGGGGAATTTGGTGGTCTCAGTATTACAGGTGAGGGACTTGGCTCATTAAGTGAGGGAATCTGGTCTCATTTACAGGGAGGATTTTGTGTCTCGATACAGTGAGGAATCTTTGTGTCGATTCAGGTGGGAATCTTGGTTCGGTTAGTAGGATCTTGGTGTTCGATAAGTGGGAATCTTGTTCTTGTGAGGAATCTTTGGTGTCTCTATTACGTGAGGGGATCTGGTGTCCGATTACGTGGGGATCTGGGTCTGATACAGGTAGGGAATTTTGTGGTCGTAAGTAGGGGAATCTTGGTGGTCTCAGTTACAGTAGGGAATCTTTGTGTTCGTATTACAGGTGAGGGAATCTCTTTGTGGTTTCTCGTATTACAGGTGAGGGAATCTTGGTGGTTCAGTATTAAGTGGAATCTTTGTGTTCAGTATTACAGTGAGGGAATCTGTGTGTCTCGTATTACAGTGAGGGAATCTTGGTGGTCTCGTATTACAGGTGAGGGAATCTTGGTGGTCTCAGTATACAGGAGGGATCTGGTGTGGTCTCAGTATTACAGTGAGGGGAATCTTTGGTGGTCTCGGTATTACAGGTGAGGGGAATCTTTGAGGGTTTCTCAGTATTACAGGTGAGGGGAATCTGTGTGGTCTCAGTATTACAGGTGAGGGGAATCTTTGGTGGTCTCAGTATTACAGGTGAGGGGAATCTTTGGTGGTCTCAGTATTACAGGTGAGGGAATCTGTTGTGGTCAGTATTAAGGTGAGGGGAATCTTTGGTGGTCTCAGTATTACAGGTGAGGGGAATCTTTGTGTCTCAGTTTTACAGGTGAGGGGAATCTTGGTGGTCTCAGTATTACAGGTGAGGGGAATCTGTGGTGGTCTCAGTATTACAGGTGAGAGGAATCTTTGTGGTCTCAGTATTACAGGTGAGGGGAATCTTTGGTGGTCTCAGTATTACAGGTGAGGGGAATCTGTTGTGGTCTCAGTATTACAGGTGAGGGGAATCTTTGGTGGTCTCAGTATTACAGGTGAGGGAATCTTTGGTGGTCTCGTATTACAGGTGAGGGGAATCTTTGGTGGTCTCAGTATTACAGGTGAGGAGAATCTTTGGTGGTCTCAGTATTACAGGTGAGGGGAATCTTTGGTGGTCTCAGTATTACAGGTGAGGGGAATCTTTGGTGGTCTCAGTATTACAGTGAGGGGAATCTTTGGTGGTCTCAGTATTACAGGTGAGGGGAATCTTTGGTGGTCTCGGTATTACAGGTGAGGGGAATCTTTGGTGGTCTCAGTATTACAGGTGAGGGAATCTTTGGTTGGTCTAGGTATTACAGGTGAGGGGAATCTTTGGTGGTCTCGTATTACAGGTGAGGGGAATCTTTGGTGGTCTCGTATTACAGGTGAGGGGAATCTGTGGTGGTCTCGTATTACAGGTGAGGGGAATCTTTGGTGGTCTCAGTATTACAGGTGAGGGGAATCTTTGGTGGTCTCGTATTACAGGTGAGGGGAATCTTTGGTGGTCTCTAGTAGTTACAGGTGAGGGGAATCTGTGGTGGTCTCAGTATTACAGGTGAGGGGAATCTTTGGTGGTCTCGGTATTACAGGTGAGGGGAATCTTTGGTGGTCTCAGTATTACAGGTGAGGGGAATCTGTGGTGGTCTCAGTATTACAGGTGAGGGGAATCTTTGGTGGTCTCAGTTATTACAGGTGAGGGGAATCTTTGTGGTCTCGTATTACAGGTGAGGGAATTGTGGTGGTCTCAGTATTACAGGTGAGGGGAATCTTTGGTGGTCTCAGTATTACAGGTGAGGGGAATCTTTGGTGGTTCGTATTACAGGTGAGGGGAATCTTGGTGGTCTCAGTATTACAGGTGAGGGGAATCTTGTGGTGGTCTCAGTATTACAGGTGAGGGGAATCTTTGGTGGTCTCAGTATTACAGGTGAGGGAATCTGTGGTGGTCTCAGTATTACAGGTGAGGGGAATCTTTGGTGGTCTCAGATTACAGGTGAGGGGAATCTTGGTGGTCTCGTATTACAGGTGAGGGAATCTTTGGTGGTCTCGTATTACAGGTGAGGGAATCTTGGTGGTCTCAGTATTACAGGTGAGGGGATCTTGGTGGTCTCGTATTACAGTGAGGGAATCTTTGTGGTCTCGTATTACAGGTGAGGGGAATCTGTGGTGGTCTCAGTATTACAGGTGAGGGGAATTTTGGTGGTCTCGTATACAGGTGAGGGGAATCTTGGTGGTCTCAGTATTAAGGTGAGGGAATCTTTGTGGTCTCGTATACGGTGAGGGGAATCTTTGGTGGTCTCGTATACAGGTGAGGGGAATTTGGTGGTCTCGTATTAAGGTGAGGGAATCTTGGTGGTCTCGTATTACAGGTGAGGGATCTTTGGTGTTCAGTATTACAGGTGAGGGGAATCTTGGTGGTCTCAGTAGTACAGGTGAGGGGAATCTTTGGTGGTCTCGTATTACAGGTGAGGGAATCTTGGTGGTCTCAGTATTACAGGTAGGGGATCTTGGTGGTCTCGTATTACAGTTGAGGGGTGGTCGATTAGGGATCTTGGTGTCGTCGGTAGGATCTTGGTGTCCGATAGGGAGGGGGGTTCGATAGGTGAGGGATCTTGGTCCGTATCTGAGGTTTGGTTCGTATGTGAGGGAATTGTGTTCAGTTTAAGGTAGGTTGTGGTAGTACAGTGAGGATCTGGTTCGTATAAGTAGGATTGTGCTCGTTCAGGTGGGGGATCTTGTGGCTTTACTGAGGATTGTGGTCTCGTATAGGTGAGGATTGTGTTCGATACAGGGGAATCTTGGTTCAGTTACAGGGGGAATTGTGTTCATAAGGGGGACTGTGGTCTCTTAAGTGGGAATTGTGTCGTATCAGGGGAATTGGTTGTATTAAGGTGAGGATGGTCGTAAGTGGATCTTTGTTCGTATAGTGGGAATCTTGGTCTCTTAGGGAGGATCTGTGTTGTTAAGGTGGGTTGTGCTCAGATTACAGGTGGGGAATTGGGTCTCAGTATTACAGTAGGGAACTTTGGTGGTTCGTATTACGGTGAGGGGAATCTTTGTGTCTCAGTATTCGGTGGGTGCTTGTGGGTCTGTTGGTGATTTAGGGTGGATTGGTGATGGAATTGTGGTTGTGTCGTTTAAGGTGAGGGGAATCTTTGTGGTTCAGTATTACAGGTGAGGGGAACTTTGTGGTCTAATTAAGGTGGGGAATTTTGTGGTTCAGTATTACAGGTGAGGGAATTTTGTGGTTCGTTACGGTGGGAACTTTGGTGGTCTCGTATTACAGGTGAGGGGAATTTGGTTGTCTATATAAGTGAGGGGTCTTTGGTGTCTCAGTATTACAGGTGAGGGAATCTTTGGGCTCAGTTACAGGTGAGGGGTAATCTTTGGTGGTCATATAGT
>JARQOD010012503.1:0-19358 GCA_033576555.1 Oophaga sylvatica | reverse complement strand
TGCCTCCACAAGCATCTCCTTTTTATTAATGTAGTTACCCTCCTAACATTCACCGATTTCCCAAAAAACCCTTCCGCAGTGGCTAAAGAATCAGCTTTACAGAAGAATATGGATCTTTAAAGGGAATCTGGAATCGGCTCAGGAAAGGTACAAGAAAGCACAGATAAATTTCGTAAACCTGCACCAGCTTTAGGTAGGAGACTTGGTCTGCTGTCAACCGAAATCTTAAGTTAAAAGGATTCCATCGTCTAAGTTGGGCTAAGTACTTGGACCCATAAAATCATAAAATTATAAGTCCTTGCTTGCGTCTTCAACTGCCCGAAAGAAATTCACCCTGTCTTCATGTTCCCTACTAAAGGCTGCGAACCCAATCGTTTCCTGGCGTTTTCCTTCCCTGACCCATCTAGTCGATGGCAGGAAGAATTTGTGGTGGAAAGGATTTAGATTCCAGGTTGTATAGAAATCAGTTACAAATCTGTTTAAAAAGGCGGGGGCTCCAGTGGAGGACAACTCATGGGAACCATCAATAAGTTAATGCTCCCGTTCTCCGTCATTTCATCAGAGGTCCCCACAAGCCTGGCCGGGAGGTCATCCGGAGGTTGTCCCTAAGGGGGGATAATGAAGGTTCTGTGTAATGTTCCTGAAACCAGTTTGTTCGTCAGCCATTTTATTCGTCTTGGCGCATCTTGCCCTCAGTAAAAAATGGATTTCCAGCTTGCATGTTCCCCGCCCTGTTCTCCCTTTTGCTTCTTAAGCAGCCACGCGAGCAATCAGGCTCAAATCTAGCCTGCAGTGAACCGGACTGACTCCTAAAGCCTTGGACCTTGTACTCCAGCTATTCCTACGAGGAATCGAAGATTGTGGACTCTGAACCTGCTCTTTGAAAACCCACGTTTCCTGGATTCGGTAACAGAGAAGAAGAATCCTGAACCTGTTGGGAGATGATTGCTGAGCTTAGTTATTGGCCTGCTGGTCCCTGCTTTTTGGTCTGCAAACTGTGTGATATTTTTCAACTTGTATGAAGTAATACAAGACTTTCTATACAAACCTTTTCATGTATTTTCATCGCCCCAACACAAGACGCTATTGAACTGACTACATACATTAAAAGGGGCAAGGGTCCCTTTTCTTAATGGTGGGCTTAAGACCCTGTAATTAATACCGGACGTAATTTCCATTCTTCTTCCAGAAGAAAGAACCCGCCCCTGCCGGTGACACCGACTTCCTAAGAGCCCTTTTCCAATCTCTGAATATATTGGACAAGCCCTTGTCTCGGAAGAGAGAGGGAAGACCCTTCCCCGAGGAGGTTCTGCCCAGGAAGAGGTCAATAGGACGTCGTAGGGACGATGGGGCGGTAGAGTCTCCGCTGCCTTTTAGAGCCGTTGCATATGACTGATGCACTTGGGAAGGTTAAATCTGCGGGTATCTTGTAGTGGTAACTTAATCACTCCCTGACTCATCTTCCTTACAGTCTCACTACAACCCAGTTCCTACCGGGGTCCACCAATATGAGGGAGTGGAAACAAAAAGCCAGGGCACCCCTTAGGATTTCGTCTATTCCCGGGAAGGTGAAAGGGAAATAATTTCCTGAGGGAAGGGGACACACAAAGTAAGGGGACAGTCGATGGTAATTTGCGAGGGCAATGTCAATCCATTACTACCGGACAGTGATGGTTTGTCGAGCGTACCAGATTATTGCGTGGCGATGGCAAAGGGGAGATGCATGAAATTCCCCCTCTGCTCCTGAGTCCACACAAATCACTGTAATGTGGAAGAATTACAGTGATGTCCCTTTAAATTTCATCTTGGAGGAAAATGCCGCTGTCTCCAGTGAAACCTCATCAAAGGGGCATAGACGCGATCCTTCCCCGATCGCTGTGGACTTGTTAGATGTGTCCATCTGGACAAAGGTTACTGACCCAGATACTTGAGCGGCCCAGACTTAGGTCCCGCCAGGAACTCTGTGGCCTTTTGGGGTTCGGACCCCAAAGAAACGGGAGATAAGAGGGATTGGCAAGGGGGACAACCGAATCCTTGCCACACGGGCCCGCCCTCCAACCTCCCTAGTGAAAAACGGAGGTCGATGCGGGTAGAAATGGAGATAAGCTTCTCCAGTGTGGTGGAATCCCCTGGTAGCCAAAGCGTCTTTAACATGGTCACCATCCCTCTCCAGTAGATGGAAGGGAAAACTTTATTCTGACCATCAGCTCTAGACCAGGTCCAAATTGGAGGAAAACTGACTGACCAAAGACGAACCCTGGGCCAATGCCGCAGTTGGACGCCCGTTTCGTCGTGACCTTAGGTCCTAAAAAGATCTTTTTAAAGGGCCTCCAAGAAACGGGAGCACTCCGCACCACACGATGTCGCCTCCCACAGCGGGTTGCCCACTCCAAGCTTTGCCGGAAGAGAAGGACAATACAATACTACTTGTCCGATCGGGGGGAAACGTGCAGCCAGAAGCTCGACTGTATAGAGCACTGACTCACTGACTGTTTTATTTGGAATAACAAGGTGGCCGGGGTCAAGCGCCCAATAAAGTACTTTTCCGTATGGCAACCATTTATAAGCTTGTTTCCACATACCCCAACATACATTAGGTAAATCCCATAGGGTAATGTTGCAGTACCAATTATAATAAGTTTGAATGCAGATGCATTCTGAAGCATGCACCAATTAAGATTGTCCTAAAGGACTACAATAACTTACATCAGGATTTCCCAAGTGGGGGTTCCTGGCAATATTCGAGGACTCTTACAAGGTAATTGCTGGAATCTAGCGCGATGTTTTTAGAACCTTGAAAAAGACTAAAAATTTCCATGACGTATTTGTTCATTTCTCTACAATATTGGTTATCAAGGCACACGGGAATGTGAAGTCACTTTAAAATAATTGTAAACCATTCGTTGGAATTGCCCGGATTGGTTGACTAGTCCTTTTCTTGTTTACCAACCCATCCTTTACAGGCCAAATATTGAAGGTGTTACCACTTCCTGAAGGTTACCTTGCCACCAGTAGTACTCCACCCATCCCACAATAGGTATACCGACAGTAGTATTCCAAACTTAGCATTATTGTGGCATTTTGGAATGGGGTCGACGTTAGCCAAAGCAAATAACTCCTCAGGTGGGACGGGATGCAAAAGGGAATGCTTTTTGGCTGAACTGGTGAATCATCGATCCAAAGGTCTGCCAGAGGTGGGATTTGTCCAACAAATTCTCAGTATTTTTCATGAGTTGTAAAAACTTATTATTAAGGGCGTTGGGGAATTTAGGCTGTCCATGAGGTTACAATAATAAATAGAAATGCAAAAAAAAACCCAAAAAATTGCCCCTTTTTTGCTATTGGCTTGTTTAACCGCTTGCCATGCGTGCGTGGTCCAAGTCGGTCTTCCTCCAGTTTCACTGACTAGGGGTGTGGGAGGACTTGATAGGGACCCCTTTATCAAGATTCTACTGTGTTTTCTGTCATGCCTTTTCATGACCACAAAATCACCAGGCTTCAGTTGTGAAAGTGTCGTTTTGCTTAATCTGGAAAGAAGAAGAAACTAGAGCATGGGTGAAGCAATTTTTTTAAGCTGAATAACTATTGAACAGTACGGTCATTTCTTCTGATAATGCTGAGGGTGGAAATTTGCAACTGGGGGCCTGGACCAAACAATATCTCAATGGGGACGGCCATGTTTTGCAATGGGAGTGAATGGGTATGGTACAATGGGTAGGAGCTCTGGCCATGGAGCCAAGCTCCTGCATCATTTGGTCAATTGTCCCTTCAGGTGGTTCCCTTAATTAACTGGTTGGGTGGTGGAGGTATGGAGGGCTAAGTGGATCCAACATTGTCAGAACCTCCTGATACACTGAGAAAAAAAGCCAGGACCTTGGTCACTTTCAATGATTTTTTTGGACACCATATCGCAATGACTTCCATCATCGTTTCTTCGCTGTGGTCTTTGAGTCATGTTAGTAATGGGGAATGCTTCCAGCCACTGGAAAACATGTGACAACAACCAACAATATTCATACCTTCCAGCTTAGGCAAGTGATATGGTCCCACCTGGGCCTTTGGAAAGGATAGTCTGGTTAGCAAGGTGCTTCAGAGGTACACGTTGAATTGCGGGATTGCAGGTTGACAATATTACATGCCGGTTGGACTGTAAAATACCTGGGCCTGTAAATTTTTGTACAGGGCTAGGGGGATTTTTCCTCTTGTATGGGTCCATTGCCCACGTGGAATAGCAGGGTACATCCCTTAGGGGCAACAAGTTGGACCTTTTTCCAGAACCATTGTTCCACCATGCCTCATCGTCTTCCATTGCTTCCTCTTCCTTTGGAGACGTCTCTGCATCGTCAAAAACGGTTTTTCGGGGGTCTGACAGAAACTCAGTCTGTCTAGATCTGGTTCTTGTGAGTCAGCATTCTTGCAACTGTTTACGCTGAGAGGTGTTGTCCCATTGTTGAATTGTTGTTCAATGGATTAAAGAACAGCAGCCTTTGCTTCATACCAACAAATGCGTTGCCAATTGTCTGTGGACTGCTCCTAGGACCATGCGCCTTAACTTTGATAATGTCCACCGAGTAGGAATTTCATAGAATCCATAAGGTTTTAACACTTCAGCATTTTCACGGAGTTCCGGCAGTAGTAATCCCCTCGATTGGCCCATAGGCCCCAAAATCGTGATCAATACCAAATGCATACCGTGAGTCTGTTATAATTAGCAAGCCTGTCTTTGGCCAAAATACTTGCAGTAGACAGAGCCTGAAGTTCGGCTTCTTGTGTGATGTGAGGCGGGACACAGCTGCGTCACTCATGTCCACTGTGGAACAGCTTTCCTTGAATCTACCAAACCTCCAATTTGAACCATCTGTGATAATGCCAATGGAATTTGGAAGTGGATTTCACTGACATTTGGCGGGTACTTTTTCTTCAGTCAGAAGTTGGGAACAATCATGTTGGAGAAACCTCATCACTGTCATCTTTCTTGGGGCCCGCAGTAAGTGGGGTTGATTGTAGTAAGCGGTGCAACTTGACTAGCAGGCAAAAGGAGTAAAACCCTGGCGGTAAAGTCGTTGTAAGCAAATGCTTTGGCGTTTAGTGTTGTATTGTGCAATTTAGCGGGGCAAAATATGCGTTTCATGTCCAATAATTTGTCTGCGTCTTGTCAACAACGAGTGAGGGCCGTGAATTGCCCTCAGCAATGGTGATGTTGGGCCACTGGTGACGCGGGCCGAATAATAGCCCACTGGTCGTTGCCTTTGCATGGATTTTTGTAAGACCCACGCTGTCCTTCATTCTCAGACCATCAAATGAAATAAGTCAATATACTCCGGGATGCCAAGGAGGGGCGAAGCAATAAGTCACTTAACAGAGAAGGCCGATAAAGGTTTCCATATAAACCCGGTGACTTCCTTATAGTTCAATTCCGTCTTTTAAGGCATTGTAAGGGGTTGCATTTGGGGTGCCTCCGGTCCACTGATGACAATAAGTAATATTCAAGAAAACATAGAGTTCTTTCTTTCTTTTGGGAAAGGAAGGGAGCTGAAGCTATTTTTTCTTTCTTCTTGAGGTTCTGCACCCTAAAGGAGACATGACCCAAAAATATCACGGACCAAGGCGAACTGAAGTTTCGGGGGCCGAAACCCGACAGTTCAGATCTGAAATAATTGAGGGTAACAGGCGAATGGTTTGCTTGTCTGTGCACAAACAAAAGATCATCCACATCCTGGGCAGGGACATGGGGGTGGTCCATTTGCAGGGAAAAAAAACCCCACCCTATTCTTTGCAAATGATGGGAGTTTTGGGCCCCTTGTGGCAAACTGTCCATGAACGTCATCCCGTAAGTGAAGCAAACAGAAACGGCAATCTGGGTGTGTGGAAGCTGAAGAAGGCTTGGCAAGGTCGGATGTGAACCAAGCGATCCTGAGGTATTGAAACAAAAGAGTATGTGGATTAGGCACCCTGGGTTTCCAAAATAGCTGCATTAATGCCCCAAATCTTGACCCGCCTTACAAGAGGGTTGGCCAGGTGGGTCTTTTCTTAAGGGAAACAAGGGCATATTCAGGAGAAAAAGAGTACCAGGGCACCATTATCGAGTAATTTTGTTTTTTTTTTCCTTGAGCCCCGCTCCTGATCATGTTCAAAGTATTGATGGCTTTGGGAAAGGGCACCAGGTTTGAGAAAACTTTTCTGGTTCTACTGGATTTTCCCTTTAAACATCGGCCCTTTGACCAAAGTTTAGATGGTTCCTGGATATGGGGCAAGTGTTGATCCTCAGGCACCTAGGGAGGGTCTGGGCCTATCGGTCCATCATAACCTAGAAAGGGCATGTAAAATAAGATTTCCTCGCTTTTATCGATAAGGTTAGTAAACGTAAGAACCATTGACCACATCTGGAAATTGATTCTGGGCGAATTGTGATAAATAAATTTGCCCCCGTAAATTAATGGAAGTGGGAGAGATTACGAAACGAGCATAACTTCAGGGAAAGGTCCCAAGGGATGGGTTTTGTAAGAGTAGTTATTGGTTTCCATCTACTCATTAAAACAAGCTTTTTCGGAATTGATAGGGATATCCATAGGTACATTGATACTTGATTATGGATTGGCCGCCCCCCGTGCTACCATGACAAAAAGGTGTCCCCTACAGGGACGTACAGATGGTATGTCCAGGTTTGGGGGAGGAATTGTGATGGCAGACCCTGGTTGGTCCCCCTTCAGTAGGGCGATTATCAGGATTTTGGGCTGTCCGTAACCAGGGTATCCTCTAGGGTTCCATATTTAGGACATTGGAGGGGGAATTGAAGGTAGACTATCAGGGGGGTTGACAATCTCTCTGAAAGTGACCGGGTGGCCCACGCCAATTGCGATGAGAATTGGCGCGGCGGGTGGGAAAAGGGTTCCCAATCATAGGTTGGAGGAGTTTTGGGGAAAGGGGGCTAGTTTTGTATGGTTAGAGGATGGAAGTGGAGTTGCTGTTGGGAATTGTTACTGCTGTTTGACCATTAAGATTTTATAATATAATTGGATTATACATTAGTCCTCCGGGGACTATATTTATGTTGTTTTTTTTTTTCTTTTTTTTTATTTATTTTTTATTTTTAATTTTTACGGTTATTATTTCATTATTTTTGTTTTTTATAACTGTCTTTAGGGGATTTTTTGGCATTTTTCTGTGTATTAACAATCCAAGGTTTGTAATGTATTGAGTCACATTCTAGAGGTGTATAGGTCGAAGGTTGTTGCTTGTGTCGTTTTAAATATATTGTAGAATATGGGCTTTATTAATCTAGTTATATTTGTCCATTTTACTGGCCACTTTTTCCTCTTTATAGTTTTGTGACCTTTTTGGGCACACACCAATTTATGCCCCCAATTATAATGTACATACATCGGTAATGGATAGTTTGTGTGTGACGCCTTTATACCTATAGGTTTTTTTGCGGTAAGGTCTATTTGGGACTTCGGTTTCCTCGGCATTGGTGGAGGTTGTTTCATGGGGCCCCCATGATCTCGCCCTTCCGGTTTTGATGACGGCAGATTCGGTTACCATACACCTTCGGCTGTCCTGTTTTATTCATGTTTACTTGTTACGCCCATATCATATGCATTGGCTTTGTCCATATGATTGAAGTCGCGGGCGCATGCTTTTACTTTTGTGATATTTGTCGGCTGGGATATGCGATGGAATCACAAATAGTTATGGCCTTTTTCTCTTAGCGCGGACGCTATTTTCTCCTTGAAAAGTAAATTTTCATTCCCAATTTCCTGTCTGGTGTGTATTTAAACACGGTCTCGTTAGTTGCAACCTCACCCCTGAGGAAGGAACTATCCGAAACGCGCGTTGGGCAGCATATCTATTGTTTTGGTACTTATGTCCATCTAGTTTATTATATATGGCGGCTTCAAATGTTGACTTTGATGATGATGGCTGTATCGCTACTCTATAAGGGTGCACCTGTTTTACTATATGATATGCTCACATACATTGTTCCCTGCTTTTTTCCTGGTATATGTTTCTAAGTGGCACTTTTTATCTGTTAACTGCTGTGCTCTTAACCTTGTATTTGAATAAAGAATTTTTCTATTTTCTTCACATATTTGACCTATGACTGTTTTTTCTATATGTGTGTGTCACTGATAAGGAACAAGCTGTGTGCTTGCAGCTGGGGTGGGGGCTGGTTTGGAGCAGGAGCTGGAACTGCTGCAGCTGCTGGTTTGCTTTTTGGTTTCCCTGCTGATACAGAGCGGGCTAAATTCTTCTGAAAACTTTTTATTACTTTTAATGCATCGTCTGGAGTGGAATTCTCGATGTCAGGTCTAACGACATTATCGCCTCTTTCAATTCGGGTTTAAGGCCGGACATCAAAGCTGCCACAAAAAGTTTGGGAATGGGCTTTATTATACAATGAGAACCCAGATCTTTAAATACCACCATAAGACTCCCATAGAACTTCTCGGCAGTTTCACCCTGGTCCTGTGTGACATCTGTGAGAGAGGTAACTTGATCCGCTAGTCTATCTTGGCCCAACCTTTAAAGCATTGCAGAAATCAACACCACTCTCATAGGTTCCCCATCCAGGTTCACATTATGCGTTATGCCCAATCAATAATTGGAAAATACCCCTCCCAGCTTTACTCGAAGTAAGTGTAATAGATCTCTTCGAGGAGCGGAATAAATCTCTTGATTCGCTGCCATTTGCCTGTAGAAGGCCATGGGGAAAGTCTCTGGATTGGGTAATTGATTTAAAAAGGTGCCTATTTAGGATGAAGAAAAGGGGGTATACTTTGGCCTGTCCGAGTAGTTTCCACATCATCCTCTTCAAATTCGGATATTACTGACTCGGGGGCGGTAGGAGGTGGCGGTAGTACATGCACAAGAGGCATCTGCTGCGGAAGCAGGGCTGGAGGCACTGTTACAGTTAGAGATCGTTTTGCCTGATGGGCCGTTAGGCGACTGTCAGGGACAAATTTGATCTCCTTCCAATTTTATGGGTTTTCCTGTATACACCGCTCTATTGCTGATGCTATGACCATCCTTCCTGGAATATTGATAGATACTGGCAGAGATTAATGGTATGGCCATCGTACATTGAGGCATCGTACCAGGGGAGACAGAGGAGGCATACAGGATTGCATTCTGGACAACCTCAGTAAGCAATTGTTGGGACCTAGAATGTTGGTAGGATTATATTGTGGTCCCACTGCATGTATTACATATTGACACGGCAGCTGTCTCACTCTGGTTGCTGCGACCTGTCCTGTTTCTACCTGGCCATATGTTTGTATATACGAATTAGATTCTTCCTGTAACCATGAGTCCGCCTTTCTGTGAAATTGTTGCGGCCAGTCCTCCAGCATGGTGGAGTTGATTATTCGCGGCATTTACTATGCCCCAGCGTGATGCTTCGTAAAATCCCTGTCCCTATCCTAAAGAGCACATCATGACGGTGGGGTCCATGAATCACATTGGAATACATTTCTGTAAATCTTCTACCTCCTCTGTGTATCCTGTCTCTGACCGGGTGACTAAAGTAGGGGGGGTGGATACTCATGACCACTAGCAATACTAGGCATAGCAGGGACTAATGCTGGCGGTGGTTGATAAACGATAATAGGTGCCATCAGCGTTTAACAAGGGAAAGGTTGGACTACGACTCCGGGTCTACTTGCTCCACAACTGCAACAGGTCTCTCTCCACTGAGGATTAGTAACTCTGCATACGTCACAAATCCACCTGACTGGATCATAGGGTGGGGGGCGCACTGGGTTTTGGCAACCCTGGATTATTGGTGCCCTGGAGTTGAGGGGCACCAAGCTTACAGTCGGGAGGAGAGGCTTGATTTCCTGGGAAGGGACCTTATTATTTGTTTGTCTTTCTGGCACATTACTCTCAGTCACTTTCTCAATTCCTTCTTGCACCACAAAACATCCAGTTTTTGTCGTAGTAGTACACAGCTTTCCTTTTTCAACATAACAATAACAGAAACAACCAGAATTCACTTCCTCTTCTACTTCCATATAACCTTCATCACACAATTCATGTGCCAAGCCACGGAATTCTTCAGTGTCTTTAAGCAAACCATCATCAGTCTGCCTTACTTTGTTCTTTCTAATACCTTCGTCCCATAGCGTAGGCTGTAGCCTCCCATCCTCACGGAATCCATAATTGAAAATATTTTTCTTGCATTCCTGATAGATTTCTTTCCCCGCCTTTGAATCATAAGACTAACAGTATCCAATCCATCACATATATCCAAACTCTTCTTTTTCTTCCACGGAAACATGATTCTCCTTTAGAGCTAAATATCCTTACTTCAGTTGTGCACAGTACTGGAGTGGCCGTATAGTCTGTTCCACCCGGTCTATTACCCACAGGGATGGCACCAAAATTCCAACGCGGTACTCAGTGAAAGGAGGGGGCGTCTAATGACTATTCTTCCGGACACCCCGATTATATATGTATGTATATATATTCCTGGGTTATGTATCCTACCCAATCTTCGATCAACTCACCACGCCTGATTCTGACAATGATCAGGATTTCAGGATATTTTAACTATAAAGAGAGTCACAATCACTGGTCAATCCGGGGTGTCCATCCCTTATGAGGTACGGTTCGAACACTGGGCCCCCAACGAGACTGCACCTCTATATGATCCCACCCAAGAATCACCCCACCATCGGGGACAAACCTCAGATCCTCTTTGCAGCAACAAACACAGGAAAACCACACCGAACGGTCAGTCTGAACAGTATAACTGCCAACTTACCATGGTTGTCATGGTGGATGATCAGTCCCAATTTTCCAGTGCCTCTGTCCAGTCCGGGGGTCCTTTGTCTTGTTGTCCTCTGGGGCAGAGGCGTCCCTATTTTGGGGCCCCACGTTTGGGCACCAAGCTGTTGGGGAGGATCTGGAGTGACCCTTCACGGTTGACCAAGTGATTTCCAAATTAATCCACAGGACGTTGCCAGCAACTGAGAATGACCAGACGGAGACGTGTCTCTGTTTGGGAGGATCAAGGAAGATCTCTAACCCCATTTATTATATCATCTTTTATAGTATTAGCATGGAGCACTTAACCTTTGAAAATACAGAAAAAACCGGAAACTACATATATGTCTGTATCTACGTGGCATAGAAAGAAGCACAATAGTACATTCATCAGAGTCTTACACAATAATACACCCCCGGGTCTCATATCTTGTTCAGTCTGGAACAGTCTGGTTTTATTACAGCCATGAACTTTACTCTAGTTAAGTTACAGAATTTATCTTGTAAACAACAAGATGGAGTCAGAAGCACAAAAATGGAGCCTTTAGTTTTAATCTTAGTTTAGCCCTTCACATTCCCACCTACGAAAATGGAGAGGTCTGTAATTCTTATGATAGGTACACTTCAACTGTGAGAGACAGAATTCGCAATGTATGATTTTCACATAATTAATTTGCATTTTATTGCATGAAGCAAGTATTTTACACAATAGAAAAAAAGAACTTAATGGATATTTGATACAGAAACCTTTGTTTGCAATTGCAGGGGTCACATGTTTCCTGTAGCTCTTGACCAGGTTTGCACACTCTACAACAGGAATTTTGGCCCACTCTTCCATACAGATCTTCTCTAGACCTTTCATGTTTCAGGCCACACTAAGTTTTAAATACAAAAAAAATGAAGGGACATCAGCTTACCAGCGTGGGTGGTATTCTCCCCAATGCAAACCAATGCACCCCCAAAGTATGATGTTTCTCCCACCATGCTTCAGTTTTGATGGTGTTGTTTGGGCAGTACTGATGCTTTTTCTTCCTCCAAACACAATGAGTGAAATTTATACCAAAAGTTCTATTTTGGTCTCATATGACCTTCTCCAATGTCTTCTTTGAGCAGAGGGACCTTGCATGCCCTGCCGGATTTTAATCTATGGCAGCATAGTATGCTACTAATGGTTATATTTGAGACTGTGGTCCCAGCTCTCTTCAGGTTATTGACCATGTCCTCCAGTGTAGGTCTGGGCTGATTCCTGACCTTTCTTAGAATCATCCTTACCCCACAAGGTGAGATCTTGCATGGAGCTCGAGACAGAGGTCGATTGAAAGTCATCTTGTGTTCATTCCTTCCATTTTCTAATAATTGTGCCAAGAGTAGTTGACTTCTCACCGAGCTGCTTACCTATTGTCCTGTAGCTTATCCCAGTCTTGTGGAAGTTTACAATTTTGTCTCTGGTGTCATTAGACAGCTCTTTTGTCTTGGCCACGATGGAGAGGTTGGAATGTAATTGATTGAGTGTGTGAAAAAGTAACAAGTCTGAGAGCTAGAAATCTTGCTAATTGTAGGTAATCAAATACCTACTTCACGCAATGACATGCAGTTTAATTATTTAAAAATCATACAATTTGATTTTCTGTTTTCTACATTTAGATTTTGTCTCTCACAGTTGAAGTGTATCTAAAAATTGTATTCCTCTTCATTTTTGTAGGTGAGAAAACTAGCAAATTTGGCAGTGTATCAAATAATTATTTTCCCACTGTATATAGCTGCTGCTGCAGGTGACCACTGTATTCTCATCAATACAGTTTAACCTACTTTGTGTTAAATTATGATGCTTTTAAACAAAAAAACAAACACTTTGCCTACTGCAGGTGACCAATTAGTTTTTTTTTGGGGGTGGGAATTGACTGTGATGTCATCCATAGAGTTTAACCTGCCTTGTGTTAAATTATTTTAGTTTTAGTTTTAAACAAAAAAATCCTTCAAAATAATTGACTGTATTGTCATCTATACAGTTTAACCTTCTTTATGTTAAATTACGGTGGTTTTACTCTCCAAAAAGCCACTTTGCCTGCTGGAGGTGACCAAATTTTATTGTGAAAAAATTGACTGCATTGTCATCTATAAAGTTTAATCTAGTTTGTGTTAAATTACAGTGTTTTTAAACTAAAAAAAGCTTTGCCTGCTGGAGTTGATACAATAGTTTTTGTGAAAAAAATGATTTTGTTGTCATGCATACAGTTACATCTGCTTTCTCTTAAATTACATTGGTTTTAATAAAAAAAAAGGTCAAAAAAATGTACTGTATCCATACAGGTTAACCTGCTTTGTGTTAAATTACAGTGGTATTGAACTAAAAAAACCTTCAAAAAATTGCCTGTGTTGTGATCCATACAGTTTAACCTGCTTTGTGTTAAATTATGGTGGTGTTAAACTAAAACAAAACCTTCAAAATATTGACTATTTTGTCATCCACACAGTTTTAACCTACTTTGTGTTAAATTATGATGCTTTTAAACAAAAAAACAAACACTTTGCCTACTGCAGGTGACCAATTAGTTTTTTTTTGGGGGGTGGGAATTGACTGTGATGTCATCCATAGAGTTTAACCTGCCTTGTGTTAAATTATTTTAGTTTTAGTTTTAAACAAAAAATCCTTCAAAATAATTGACTGTATTGTCATCTATACAGTTTAACCTTCTTAGGTTAAATTACGGTGGTTTTACTCTCCAAAAAGCCACTTTGCCTGCTGGAGGTGACCAAATTTTATTGTGAAAAAATTGACTGCATTGTCATCTATAAAGTTTAATCTAGTTTGTGTTAAATTACAGTGTTTTTAAACTAAAAAAAGCTTTGCCTGCTGGAGTTGATACAATTGTTTTTGTGAAAAAAATGATTTTGTTGTCATGCATACAGTTACATCTGCTTTCTCTTAAATTACATTGGTTTTAAATAAAAAAAAAGGTCAAAAAAATGTACTGTATCCATACAGGTTAACCTGCTTTGTGTTAAATTACAGTGGTATTGAACTAAAAAAAACCTTCAAAAAATTGCCTGTGTTGTGATCCATACAGTTTAACCTGCTTTGTGTTAAATTATGGTGGTGTTAAACTAAAACAAAACCTTCAAAATATTGACTATTTTGTCATCCACACAGTTTTAACCTGCTTTGTGTTAAATTATGGTCATTTTAAACTAAAAAAAAACATTTTACTTGTTGCTGATGATTACATTTTTTTGTGAAAAAATGTACTTAATTTTTGTCTTCCATGACATTTAACCTGCTTTGTGTTAAATTACGGTGGTTTTAAACTAAAAAAAAATGCTTTGACTGCTGAAAGTGACCACATTTTTTTTATTAAAACAATGCATTTTCAATTAATCAAGGAAACTTGATTTCCAGAGAGCTAGCAATTAAAAAATGTGCAAGGTGTGTGGTAAGAAACGGGAAAGTGGAAGTGCTGATGATGGTACAAGTAAATGTGGAGAACATGGGGCAGGTGCGACTGCGCCTGTTGCTTGAGTACAAAAGTACGCCTATTCAGCAGTGCAAACAGGTGGTCAGTTGGATTGCAAATAATGATTACAACATATTTGCTAGCACCACCCAGTCTTCCACACGGTCCAGTATCACCACCCAAGAGTCTGGATAATTTAATCTTCACCCTGATCCTCCTTTCTCTGACCATGTCGAGTCTAAAGGTACTGCCACACTAAACAATCCCGCTAGCGATCACGATAACGACGCATACTAATGCGATCGCTAGCGGGATTGTTTCTATATCGCTAAGTGCGGCCACATTTAGCGATATAGTTAACGACGCTATCGCCGTTAGCGATCTTCTTAACGACTTTAGCGGTACAAAAGTACCGCTAAATCGCTAAGAAAAGGTGCCACACGCGATATATACTTACCCAGCGGGAGCGCCGACGAGAAAATAGGGTCCGGAACGATTCCAGCGACGAGCGAGATCACAGCAGGAAGCTCGTCGCTGGCAGCTGCCGCACTGAACAACATCGCTAACGGGATCGCTAAATAGTGACGTTTTTTAGCGATCCCGTTAGTGATATTGTTCAGTGTGGCATACCCTTAAGGAGATTAGTTATGCCACAATAGTACACTCCGAGTTCTTTCCATCAAGAGGGACAGGAGGACATGCTGTTAAGTGATGCACAAAACTTAGGGCAGCCATGGTGAGAAGAAAATGATGGTGGGGAATGACAGATTTTGTCTAAGGAGGTAGATGATGATGAGACACAGCTGCTGATAAGTCATGTTGTTTTTAAGTCTCCAAGTCAGGAGGATCAGCATGTGGTGGTGGATGACGACGTCACTGACCTAACCTGGCATGTAGAGTGAAGAAAGCAGTGTGGAGGGGGAGTGACAGACAACATCAAAACAGGCAGTGTTGTAGCATGTTGGTATTCTGGTCAGACTCTGCACATAACAACTGAAGAGTGGGCATGGATGTCTGACATTTGTGCACTTCTCCAAGATATTGAGTGCTCCACAAAGATGGTGAGTAGTGATGACACCATAATCAGCACAACAATCCCACTTTAATGGGGATAAATGTAAGGTCATGCACTTGGGTAGAACAAATAAGATGTATAATTATGTGCTTAATTGTAAAACACTGGGCAAAACTGTCACTGAAAAAGACTTGGGTGTATGGGTGGACGACAAACTCAAATTTAGTGGCCAATGTCAGGCAGCTGCTGCCAAGGCAAATAAAATAATGGGATGCATTAGACGAGGCATAGATGCTCATGAGGAGAACATAATTTTACCTCTATACAAGTCACTGGTGCGACCACACTTAGAATACTGTGTGCAGTTCTGGTCTCCGGTGTATAAGAAAGACATAGCTGAACTGGAGCGGGTGCAGAGAAGAGCGACCAAGGTTATTAGAGAACTGGGGGGTCTGCAATACCAAGACAGGTTATTACACTTGGGGTTATTTAGTTTGGAAAAACGAAGGCTTAGGGGTGATCTTATTACAATGTACAAATATATGAGGGGACAGTACAAAGACCTTTCTAATGATCTTTTTACTCTTAGACCTGTGACGGGGACGAGGGGGCATCCTCTACGTCTGGAGGAAAGAAGGTTTAGCCATAATCACAGATGCAGATTCTTTACTGTAAGAGCAGTGAGACTATGGAACTCTCTGCCGTCTAATGTTGTAATGAGTGATTCCTTACTAAAATTTAAGAGGGGACTGGATGCCTTTCTTGAAAAGTATAATATTACAGGCTATATTCACTAGTTTCCTAGATACAGCGTTGATCCAGGAGCTAGTCTGATTGCCGTATGTGGAGTCGGGAAGGAATTTTTTTCCCCAATGTGAAGCTTACTGTTTGCCACTTGGGGTTTTTTTGCCTTCCTCTGGATCAACATGTTAGGGCAGGTTAGGATAGGATATGGGTTGAACTAGATGGACTTAAAGTCTTCCTTCAACCTTAATAACTATGTTACTACTTCTGTGCCTACTTTGCTGCTCACAATTAAACATGACACTTGCATGTGGACTATGTGGAGATGAATTAAAGACATAAGATAGGGAGATACTATTCAGCCCAGCCTCATCTCATCTGCTCAGCACGTATTGGGTAACAATGAGGTGGAGAAACAGGAGCTGGTTGCTAGCACAATAGAGGATTGTACCCACACAAGCCTCATCCCATCTGTCCTACATTGATGGACTGAGGAGGAGATGGAGAATCATCATCATAGTGAAGACAAGGAATTGTTGACTGTGGGGAGCTTGGCACGTATGGCCTACTTTATGTACAGCTGCCTTTCCACTGACCCTCGCATCATATTCATCTTCGCCAAAAAAGAGTGGTGGTTGTTCACAATGCTAGATTCAAGCTACAAGGAGAAACTGGCTGGGGTGGAGAGAGCTACTAAAATTATGTTATACCGGAAGGACATTGTTGAAAATATGTTGAAAAAATCCCATCAGAAAATGCTAGCGACAGAGGGCAAACTTCCTTGTCCAACCAAGGAGTAGAGAGTAGACACACACCAGGAACAGCAGAGGCAGGGGTACACTCTTAAAAGCCTGGGCCAATTTCCTTTCACCCTTCTAGCAATCAAACCCTGATGACCAGGTACTTTTGAAAAGGAGGGAAAAGTTTTTAAAGATGGTTAAAGGGAATCTGTCACCCCATTTTGGCTATATCAGATAAAGATATGCCTGAATAGTGCATGGGCATGAAAACGGGGGTGTCGGGACATATGATAGATACCGATAGGTTACTTATGGGACGCACTATTCAGGCATATCTTTATCTGATATAGCCAAAATGGGGTGACAGATTCCCTTTAAGCAGTACCTGGTCGACTAAACCAGCATGTTCACTAATTCCTCTGTGACCTTCAACTATTGTGTTTCAAAGCTGGACACCTGGCAGGAGCTGTCTCTATTTGCCTTAGATGTGTTGCCCTGCCCAGTCGCTAGTGTGTTGTCTGAGCTGGTTTATAGTGCCTCCTGGGCTGGTCATAACAGACAGTCATTTTTGCCTGTCAGCAGAAAATGCTGACAGGCTAACTCTGATAAAAAAGCAAGGCCTGGATTAGCCCTGACTTTTCCACACTACCAGATGACAGCAGCACATAAACTATTTTTAATCTTCACTATTTGAATGATGCCTTCCAGTTGTTGCCATAAAGGCTTTATGGATGACCTTGCTTATAATTTTTGTCTGGCTTTGTACTGTGTGCAGAGCCTTTATGAGTGTAGGAGTACCATAACTATACCTTGTTCATAATATTTGTTGGTGCCTTCAAGGGTGCAAGGACCCTGCTTGTAATTTTTGGCAGGCTTTGCACTTTGTGTAGAGATTTTATGACTGTAGTAGTACCACAACTACACCTTGTTCACAATATTTGTTGGTGCCTTCAAGGGTGTAAGGAAGACCTTGCTTGTAAGTTTTTACAGACTTTGCACTTAGTGCATTGCCTCTTTGAGTCTAGGAGTAACTACATGACAATTTGAATAAAATGTGTATGAGGCCCTCCTTTATGTCTTAGGCCGGCGTCACACTGCAGAGTTTGATGCAAGTTAGTCGCACGACTTTCTCGCATCAACACCTGGCACGGCCGCCTGCTCTCGGACCCGAGTGTGCGGCTGCATAGAAATACATGCAGCCGCACACTCGGGTCCGAGAGCGGGCGGCCGTGCCGGGTGTTGATGCGAGAAAGTCGTGTGACTAACTCGCATCAAACTCGGCAGTGTGACGCCGGCCTACTAAAGCATGTATCTGAGTCGATTTTCTATCTAATTTTTGGCACTTCTTGCTTCCTTCATAGATTACTCTTTTATACGCTTGTGGGGTGATCGTTCAATCCTGAATGTCTATCTAGGTCTTATGACCATCCAGCAGGATGAAGGAATACACCCACAGGTATGTCATTGCCAAAAATAAATTTATAAAAACAGTTAAAGTACAGTAATTGAGATGCCCACCCTATAACATAATCTCATATTTAGCCACTAGACACTACCCACTGACTTTTGACTGCTAAGTGATGACTAATAAACTCCACTGTATCCATTTAGTATCCTTTGCATTAGTAATTCTGAACAGAAATGTGATTTTATTTTAAACAGGCACATTTATAAAAGTCAATTCTGCACTCCCTCATCTTTCAAATTCCTGTTTGGGTCATTCTAAATTAATAAAGAGGACAGAACTACATATTGTGTGGACTCAAATCAATTTAAAAAGAGTTAGCTCCTTGTTGAATTGATCAACATTAGTTATATAGTCATAACATTATATCATTGAGCCATACTTCACAAAATCAAGAAAAATATTGGCTTATCAAATGATTACATAAACAAAACAAGCTTTCCAATTTTTAAGCATTTTTTAACGCAGAAAACATTGATATATTTTCTGAAATTGTACTGTTTTGTATTGAATGTTCAGCTCAGTGCAGATGACTCTGATCCAGATCATAATTTATATGCACAAAATCCAATTTGCATGTTAAAACACTTTGCTTAATGTAAATGAATGAATGTCATTCTTTTCCGGTATAATCCATAAATTTGCAATTCATTAAATTCTTTATAAAAAAAAAGCAGTCGTGAAGGTTTTTCTCTTGTTCTCGAAATATTTGTAATGTTTCCAATCTCTGTTCTGCAGTAGGACTGCTGAGTTTTGGAATTTAAATGTGTAACCTGGCACTATATTATTAGTTTATTGATTGAAAGGTGGAGTCCCAGCCATTCTGTCTTGCTTTGTATGCACCTGGTAAACATAGGTGGATCTTTTAAAATCAAATTGTCAGAGAAGCAGAACACCCTGAGTTATTGTATTCATGAAATATGTGCTGACTGGGAACTTTGACTAAAGGTTGTGAATTCTTATACATGGTTTATAAAGCAGCAGCAGTTGTCTTCAAGTTACCAAGATATTATAAGATTATAAGAATATAACATACAGTACAGACCAAAAGTTTGGACACACCTTCTCATTCAAAGATTTTTCTGTATTTTCATGACTATGAAAATTGTAGAATCACACTGAAGGCATCAAAACTATGAATTAACAGATGTGGTATTATACATTACACTTTACAAAAA
>JARQOD010012502.1:0-19367 GCA_033576555.1 Oophaga sylvatica | reverse complement strand
TGTTCTTTTTACTGTCACCTCTTCTTTCTCTCTCTTCTTTTCTTTCTTTCTCTCTGTTCTTTCTTTTTCTTTCTTTCTCTCTGTTTTTTCTTCTTTCTTTCTTTCTTTCTTTCTTTCTTCTTTCTTTCTTTTCTTTCTTTTCTCTTTCTTTCTTTCTTCTTCTCTCTTTTCTTTCTTTTCTTTCTTCTTTCTCTCTGTTCTTTCTTTCTCTTTTTCTTTCTTTCTTTTTTTCTTTCTTTCTTTCTTTCTTTCTTTCTTTCTTCTTTTTCTTTTTTCTTTCTTTCTTTCTCTCTTTCTCTTTCTTCTCTCCCTCTCTGTTCTTTCTTTCTCTCTCTGTTTCTTTCTTTTTTTCTCTCTGTTCTTTCTTTCTTTCTTTTTTTCTTTCTCTCTCTGTTTTTTTTTCTCTCTTTCTGTTCTTTCTTTTCCTCAGTACCAGCCACTGTGCCCATAAAGCCAGCCACTGTGCCCTCAGTACCAGTCAGTGTGATCAGCAGTGCTAAATGGGTGTGATTGGGGCGTGGACATGGGTATGACTAGTTGTGAAATGGGTGTGGTTGGGAGTGGCCTAAAATTTTCCGAGGCGCGCTGCGTGCGCCGCAGCCTTTGTCCCTCTTTCCCCTCTTCAAAAGTTGGGAGGTATGTATATGCACGCATTGTTTTTTCCTTTGGTTTTGTTCACTAATGTCTTAGTGCCAGATGCTACAGGACATCTTCAGAGTGGATTTGGAAATTCTATGGTTTGATTGGTCAGAGGTGGCACGAGGGGCAAATACTGTGTCTGTGGATATTTTTTTTGTGAAAAAAACAAAGGTTTGTAATAACCTATTTTACTATACAACTACGGAATTCCTGACATTGTTACATAAAAGGGTTGCAATGTGGTTGAACACCTGGTGATTGTTGCAGGAAGTTATATTGGGTTATTTTTACTTTATATTTCGGCTTACGTTATTTTTTATAGAGACAACCATGACTCTTCCTGGAAGATGTAGGTGAAAGTTGTATGCAAGAATTTACATGCTGGTGTAAAGTACAATCATGTAGAACTAACAAACCTGGGCAAAGCCAAAAACAGAAACTGGTAAATTTACTGCATTTACTTTATAATCACACCATTAGAGTTATTTATGTTTTATTTCCCTATGAGTATAAAAATGCAAGTAACCATGTCAGGTTCTTAGCAGTTTTTACAAGCTTGTTTCCTACTTTTATTCCATAGGGAAAAATGTAAGCCACTCACAAGTCATAGTAATACACATAAATTACAATGATGGTTGTGCAAAGGGGGGGCGCATAGCAATGAACAGAACAGAAAGTACTTGTGTCTCTTTTCCTCTTCCATCTTTTCTCCACAACCCTTGGACTGATTTGCAACCTTCCTACTTGCTAAGAATGCAGCTTCTTTTGAGAAGGGGAATCCTACACAAGTTCATTCCACGTAATAGCAAAGAAGACTGGTCCACGTAGAACAGACCTTTGTCTGTCGTAAGACCTGATAGCTGTTGTATGATTTGCCTCTTGTATGCAGTACAAACCTTTGGATTTGTTCAGAGCCAGGGCTGCCACCAGGAAGAACAGGGCCCCATGCTGGCAAAATTTTAAGGCCCCTTTGAGACTTCACTCAGGGTCCACCACAGCTCCGCCTCCATCCCTCAAACCTTCCACAATTCCATCGCCCACTGTTGGAAAAACTCCACATCTGCACCATGTCCTCACTAATCACACATAAACAGTTCCCATCAACGCCAGATCACATACATAGCTATCAGCTTTTGTTTGGGCCAAAAGATTTTTTAAGCCTGCTACCATGACAAGGTAGACTCTTTTATACAAAACAGAGCAAAATGGCGTCTTTAAATGATGTGGAGAAGCCAATCATCATCAAGGAACCGCCCGGTAATCAAATAGACATATACATCATATTATACACCAACATCAAGTTAAAACAGCGATCACAAATCCAAAATGATGACATCACAGAAAGTTACAACATTATTCATAATGACTCCAAGGCAGAGACTCTATCATTCTCCTTGGGTGATTACTATCAAATACCAGGAGACTGTTCCTATCAGTATCTTTTATGAATAAATCGGTACACAACAATCCATTGTGTTTGTATACCAAAGTATCCAGGAACTGAATTTGGTCAAAAGAATGTGTCATGGTAAACTTCAACTCCGGAAAAAACCGCATTTGATAATCATGGAAGGATACTAGATCATTCATGTTACCTTCCCAAACACAAAAGATATCATCAATGTAGAGCCACCAGGCTCTGACATGGCGCCAGTAGATGGAATTGTACACATGCTGGTCCTCAAATACCGCCATGTAGATGTTTGCATAAGTGGGCGCCACATTGGACCCCATGGCGGTACCACGCAACTGCAGGAAGTATTCATCCCCAAAAAGAAAAAAGTTCCTTCTGAGGACAAACTCCAGCAGTGCCAGGACTAGCTGTGCACACTCTGGGGCCATGTCAGAGCCCGACAGCGCCAGTTTAGTGACGCGGCATGCCATGTGATCTGACGTCGGATGACCCTGGTGATTACATGGTATGCCTGGCGTTCAGCTATGACGACTTTTAGATATGGGCCTGTGTTTAGGTTGTCATGTGACCTGGCGTCGGATGATGCTAGCGGTCACATGACTTACCTGGCGCTCTGCTGCGATGACTTCTGGACATGTGCCTTTGTTTATTTTGCAGGGGGGCGTGTGTTAAGTAAGTGGTTTGATATGTAACACTGTGAGCAATAGGTGGGATGCTCTGATAAAGCGCTGATAGTCTGTTGCGCATTGGCTATGAAAGATGCTTAAGTTAGCCGGGATATAATTGGAGCAGCAGTACAATGGGACGATAAGGTAGCCGATCATCTATTGGTGAACATAAATTTGGTATTATTTACGTGATGCAATTTACTGAATATTTTGAACATATTATGAATAATGTTGTAACTTTCTGTGATGTCATCATTTTGGATTTGTGATCGCTGTTTTAACTTGATGTTGGTGTATAATATGATGTATATGTCTATTTGCTTACTGGGCGGTTCCTTGATGATGATTGGCTTCTACACATCATTTAAAGACGCCATTTTGCTCTGTTTTGTATACTTGAAAAAGGCCATACAATGGCCAAAACGTCGTTATCTATGGTGGCTGAATAAAAGATTTGAAATACTTCTACCCAGATTGGATGCTGTTCCTTTTTCCTTTTTGGACTTTTGTTCATTTGGATCCCTAAACGTTTGAACGTGCATCCTTGAGAACTCCCGAGTGCTGTCAGCTGTTTGTAGACTCTTTTGGCAGGGCCCTACTCAACTATACTCTACTTTAATCTATTAAACATTTCTTAAAATATCCAATACTCTTTTAATAGCAAAAATGGAAGCAGCACACCATATTCTTCACACAGAGTCAAAACGTCGCATGATGGGCTATTAAAGCTACTTGTTTTTGCACTATGATGGCGTGCTGCTTCCATATTTTCTATATGTTACAAGGACTGGTATGTACCTAGGAAGCTTTGCATTCAGCTATTTTTATGAGGTGCTGTTTTTTGTTTTCTTTTTCCAATACTCTTTTTAGGTATATTTTTATTAATTTTGTTTACCGCAATGTGTCACATACATTTTTCCAATAATACCACATACAATACGTGATATCATGGCCGGACCACATATTACCACCATATAGTGACTGAAGTATATCATGTAGAAAGGAGAAATACCATCACACGATGACCAGACCACCCATTACCACCACATAGTGACCGAATACTACATTATTGATCATTAATAAAATAACACAAACACAATCCTAGTATTATCATGAGTGCCATTATACACAGCAGCTCTGTATGTAGTGTCAGTGTACAGGTAATACAGTGATCACCGATGACATTATATACAGGAGCTCTGTACATTGTATACAGTGTATAGTGTCAGTGTACAGATAACACACTGAATCACCAGTGACATTACACATAGGAGGTCTGTATACTGTATAGTGTCAGTGTAGGAGAGGGAGCCTCCGCTGTGAAACCGGGCCGGAACTAAGGGGGCTGTCACTTAGGTTTCCAGGAGGTATGTTCCCGGGGAAGTAGTTACAGGGCGACACAGAGACTCTTCTGGAAAGTACGGGGGCGAGGAAACTATAAAAGGAGCACAGAGGGCGCTCGACACGGAGAAAGACAAGAGGCAGGAAGGAAGAGCCTGGGTGGAGCAGGAAAGCAGGGGAGAGCCAGCGTCTTCGAGAGAGAGAGAGAGAGAGGACGGGGGCTAACCTAACCCAGGGAGAGGACGTTACCGAGCGACGCGAGGAAGAGACACAGCGCTGACACCCACAGGTGCCGCTGCCCACACCGCGGCTGCGGCCTGTGCGCTGCCACTGCCCCGCTCCACACCGCAGCTGGGGCCAGTACGCAGCTACCCGCGGCCCCACTACTCCGCTCCACACCGCAGCTGCGGCCTGTGCGCTGCCACCCGCAGCCGCCACTGCCCCGCTCCACACCGCAGCTGCGGCCTGTACGCTGCCACCCGCGGCCGCCACTTCCCCGCTCCATCCCGCGGCTGCGGCCTGTGCGCTGCCACCTGTGGCCACCACTGCCCGCTCCACACCATGGCTGTGGCCTGTACGCGGCTACCTGCGGCCGCCACTGCTCCGCTCCACACCGCAGCTGCGGCCTGTTCGCTGCCACCCACGGGCGCCACTGCCCCGCTCCATCCTGCGGCTGTGGCCTGTACGCGCCACACGCAGTCACCACGACAATGCTCCACACTGCGGCTGCGGCCTGTATGTCAAGGTCCGCGGCTTCCACCACCTCGCTTCCGAGAGGGGCGATCCTGACACTGAGGAACTCCTCTAGGGCCTGTTGCGCCCCTTCTGCACCTGAGCCCAGCGGCTGAGACACCTCCCGGATACTTCCCGGACAACAACTCTGCAGGACGTCAGAGAAGGATAAGTGACACTCCGTTAATTGTTCATTATAGTTCCAGTTCTTGTAGTCGGCCATATCGTGGCCATATAGTTGTCGGCACCTGCCAAGTAGTTGTATATCGAGTTATTTGTGTATTATTGTCTAACTTCCCTGCGAGGAGAACTATTGTCAGCTTACCAGTTATCCATATAACCCCTATATAAAGGTTGAATTTAAGCTTGCTCTGTCTCCGGCTCGTCACTGCAGTACCACATTTGGCGTAGTCGGCAGGATGCAGTCCCCGAGCGCGAGCGGGGAAGCTGCAGACCAAGGGGGCAAGGGTGGCCCCCAGTCCAGCTTATCTTTAGGGGGCCATGCTGAACAACTTGCCCAAGTTCACAGGCAGTAATACCATGCTGTGGAGCTGGACGGAACGAATGCGGGGGTTGTTCAGGATGCACCCGATGACCCCTGATCTGGAGGCTGAGGTGGCCCTAATTGCATTGGACGGGGAGGCCCGGGACTCCGTGATGTTAAGACCCCCGGGACAATGAAACACTTTTGTCCGGGTATTACAGATCTTGGAGGAGACCCACGGGGACCCCACTGATGTAGGAGAACTGAGAACATAGCTGTTCAGCTGCATGCAGGGGGAGGGGGAGACGGTCACACAATATATGAATGTGCTGCAGGAGCTATAGACGGCCATTGAGCGGAAGGATGGGGTTAGGCGTGGGGCCCATTGACATAACCCTATATGACCTCTTGGTGACCGGACAGCGGGACCCCCTTGCGGGAGCAGGTACGGGTGAACCCGCGTCTGACCTTCTCCGAGATATGGAGTGAGGCACGCACAAGAGAACGAGAACAGAGGGTGACAGTCCCCGTAGGGAAGGCGCGGAGCACTGAAGCCTCCGTGAACTCCATCAGTGAGCCCCAGTGGGTGGAGGAAATGCGACAGGAGCTGAAGAGTATCAGAGGCAAATTGGCTGATGTGAAGAGAAGGGCCGAAGCTACGAGTAGCTGGCTGGGGCCTAGCACGGCATCTTTGAGCCCCCGTAACCCACAGGGTGGCCGGCCTCCGCGATCCCTCGCTTGCTTTGATTGTGGCGAAGTTTGCCACTTCCCCAAGAGTGCCCTCGGTGTGGGAAGTACCCGCCACGGCGGCCATTAAACTAGAGAGCTCTGAGCTGGGGGGACGCCGCTCGGAGACAGAACCCACAATGCGGGGTGGTGGAAGTCCCGAGGATCTAGTTGCGAAGTGTCCGCTGATTTGAGCGGAGTTTGAAGGCCGCGCGGTGCGCTGCCTGGTGTATATGGGGTCGCAAATTACCACCATGCCAGAGACTTAAGCCCCCGTCACACTAAGCGAGATCGCTAGCGAGATCGCTGAAGCATCATCGATTTTGTGACGCATCAGCGACCTAGCCAGCGATCTTACTTAGTGTGACACGCAGCGACGATCAGCCCCCTGCTGGGTATCGCTGATCGTCGTTGAATGTCCTGGCCATTTTTTCGTCGCTGGTGTCCCGCTGGCCAGCGCGCATCACTGCGTGTGGCAGCGGGAGACCAACGATCAGCGAGCTGGTATCCAATGTACTTATCGGGTAACCAAGCACCACGCGGCACCTAGTTACCCGATATGTACCCTGGATACTGGCTCCCAGCTTCTGCTGTAGAGCGCTGAGAGCGGTATCCAGGGTACATATCGGGTAACTAGGCGCCGCGCAGCCCTTAGTTACCCGATGTGTACATTGGATACCAGCGTGCTCGCTGGTCCTGATCGCTGGTGAGTCTGCCCATGTGACAGCTCACCAGCGATCAGCTAACGATGTCCCAGCGATCCCATCCACGTCGTATCGTTGGTGGGATTGCTGGGACATTGAAGAGTGTGACGGGACCCTTACTTCCGGCAGCACTTCCCCGAAGCCACAAGGCCCCAGTGCGGGTCCGTGATAAAGCTATTGGCTGCCAATCCCCGTCGTCGGAGTAGCATGGATGCCGATCTCGATGTGCGGCAAGCAATTGGGCCGACGAGGCGTGGTCCTGACTCGGGGAGACGCGGGCAATAGACACGCTGTGACCCTGGGCATGAATATATTAAAGGAGTTCAGCAGTCTTCCCCTCAGTGAACCAGCCCAAGAGACTTTGAAACAATGGAGCCCCCGCACTCTTCAAGGGCAAATATTCCAACAGCTGGTGTGGGGGCCGCGAGTCCAAGAGGCCTGCCAGGAAGGGGAGGTGCTGGGGAGGGTGATTGCGCCTGCGGCTCCTCAGCTCGTGCTACCTATAGGACAGACAGTTATCGCTCTGCCCGTCTGGGCCCATGTACCTCTGGAAGTAGTAGAGGTGCAGGTGGAGCCATGCTTCTCTGAGCACTTACCCCCTGGGCTCCTGGTAGCTCGTACCCTGGCCACCGTAAGGAAGGGGACAGTCCTCGTGCAATGTGTCAACCTGGAAGACAAAAAAAAAAAAAAAAGATGATTTGATGTTTTTTTTTTTTTTTTTAGTAATTATTGCAATTATTTTATTTTTCATTATATTTCAATTTTTTATAGTATTAGCCAATTTGTTTCCCTTGTTAGATGGTTTTAATGTGGTTTTTGCTAAGTTTTTAGCAAGCGTCTATGTCAGTGTGGGTTTAACTATTGTCAGACCCCCACCTCCACTTCATGTGTTTTAATTATGCAATCATGTTTCTCATTGGCTGCTGCCCCTTTAAATACACTTCCTTTTTTATTGAATGTATTATGCCACCTGAGGAAGACGGACTCACTCCGTTGAAACGCGTTGTGGATTCATTGTTTTACCATAATTTTTAATAAATGAAGATTGTCATTCACTAAGAAGATTCCTGTCTTTTGCGCCCTGCTGACCGGGTTTTCAAGAATCTTTCTCAATAGTAATCCCACTCGGGGTACCCGGCTGGAGCAGCATTAGATTTCTTAATCGCTTACAACACTTACACCTGGCTGGCGCTCCTACAGACTGTCTATCCCACGTCTTTCAACCTGGAAGACAAAGACATCATCCTAAAACCTTGCACTGAAATGGCAAAACTGATAAAACCCACAGCCTTACAGCTGGGAGTGAGTCTAAGGGACCCCTGGGCCATAACTGTGCACTCCATCCAGACCGCAGTGCCCCCGCCTGAGCAGGCAGGGTGAGCAATCTTTGAGAAAATGCGAGCGGAACTCTCCGGACTAGGGCCGGCCCAAATACCCCAGGTAGAAGCTCTCCTGGGCCATTACCAAGAGGTATTCGCTAGCCACCAGGATGACTTCGGGTGCACGACAGCTATTACGCACGACATTCCCACTGAAGTGACAGCCCCCATCAGGGAACAATATCGGCAGATCCTCTGCAGTTATACCAAGAAGTGAAGACACTGCTGAGCCAAATGCTGTTAAAGGGGGTTATCCGGGAAAGCCAAAGTCCCTGGGCAGCCCCCATTGTATTGGTGCGGAAAAAGGACGGCATGCTGCAGTTCTGCATGGACTACCGGAAGCTGAATGCCTGCACCATCAAAGACTCATATCCGCTTCCCCGCATAGAGGAGTCCCTGTCGGCCCTGGGACAGGCAAAATATTTCTCTACCTTGGACTTGGCCAGTGGTGTTATGATTTGGTAGCTGAGGAGAGCAGGCAAAAACGGCAATACACCAGAGAGGTTGGAATCTACTGGATTGCAGTACCCTGACTAACCACCACAACTAAAGGCAGCCGTGGAGCGTTCCTACGTTGGTCCTAGACGCCTCGTCACAGCCTGAGAGGTTAACTACACCTAAAGATAGAAAGAGGAAAGCTATCTGCCCCGGAGCAGATCCCCAAAGAACATAGGAAGCCCCCAAACATGTAATGGCGGTTAGACAAGAGGAAATACAGACACAGACAGAAATAGTATGAGCAAATGTTGGGGCCCAATCTACCTGGACAGAAAAGGAAAGGAAGGACACTTACTGCAATCCAAAAAACCCTAAAAAATACCAACTCTACTAATTGCAAAAACACCTGAGATCACACGACCTCTACCACCTAAATTAGTTCTCTGGTGTCACAAAACTAAGCCGCAGCCACTGAAAAAACTGGAAAAGGCAAATGAACAAATAACAGTGGCTCAGATAAACTGAGAGGAGCACAAGCCCCCGGAGGGGACCTGGCTGACCTCCACAGAAGTGCAGGGAACAATGCAAAAAGCAAGCACAAAACTAAAAGCAGAAATATCTTATCTGATAGCAGAAGATGCAGGCAAGACTCAGCAAGCTTCCAAGTGAACCAGGAACCACAGTTGAGACAAGAACAATTGATCACCGGCAACCATGATGGGAGGGAACCTCCCTTATATAAGACCAGTCTGTCACTCCTGATTGCCAATCCTCATTGAATGGTTCAGTACTGTTTGTAACCACCAGAGGGAACTTCTGCTCAGAATTCATTTCTAACACATTCACAACAGTACCCCCCCTTGAGGAGGGGTCACCGAACCCTCATTTGGGCAACCAGGTCGGTCAGGATGAGCTCTGTGATTCGCACGGATCAGTCTCCTAGCATGGATGTCCGAAGCAAACACCCAAGAATTGTCCTCCTGACCATAACCTCTCCACTTAACCAAATACTGGAGTTTGCATCTAGAAAAACGAGAATCCAATATTTTCTCAACCACATACTCCAGATTGCCCTCAACCAAAACAGGGTTAGGAGGCGCAGCCATAGGAACCACTGGCTCGACAAACCTCTTCAATAAGGACTTGTGGAACACGTTATGGATCTTAAATGTCCCTGGAAGAAGTAAACAAAAGGAAACAGGATTAAGAATCTCCAAGATCTTATAAGGTCCAATGAACCTAGGCTTAAACTTAGGAGATGCAACTCTCATAGGGATATTTCTTGAGGACAACCAGACCAAGTCCCCCACTTCAAACCGAGGACCATCAGTCCTATGCCGGTTGGCAAACCGCTGGGCCCTCTCCTGAGAGAGGGACAACCTCTCCACTACCTGGTCCTAAATCTGCTGCATACGCTCCACAACAGAGTCAACACCTGGACAGACAGAAGCCTCCGTCTGTCCCGAAGAAAATCGAGGGTGAAACCCAAAATTGCAGAAAAATGGAGACATCAAAGTGGCAGAGCTAGCCCTATTATTAAGAGCAAACTCAGCCAAAGGCAAAAAAGAGACCCAGTCATCTTGATCAGCAGACACAAAGCATCTCAGATAAGTCTCCAATGTCTGGTTTGTTCTCTCAGTTTGTCCATTGGTCTGAGGATGAAAAGCCGAGGAGAAAGACAATTGAACACCAAGTTTAGAACAAAAAGTCCTCCAAAATCTGGAAACAAACTGGACTCCTCTGTCAGACACAATGTTCTCAGGAATGCCGTGTAACCGAACCACGTGCTGAAGGAACAAAGGCACCAATTCGGAGGAGGAAGGCAACTTAGGTAATATGGCACAAGATGTATCATTTTGGAAACCTATCACAAATCACCCAGATAATGGTCATTCTCTGAGAAACAGGGAGGTCGGAAATGAAATCCATAGAGATATGGGTCCATGGTCTCTTGGGCACAGGCAATGGCATCAACAAACCACTAGAGCGAGAGCAAGGCTTGGAGCGAGAGCAAGTCCCGCAGGACTGCACAAAATCCCTGACGTCACGAGACAAAGTAGGCCACCAAAAGGACCGACTAACCAAGTCTCTGGTACCAAAAATTACCATTGGTACCATTGTTCCAACGCGGAACAATGAATCTCAGACATCACACTCTTTTTCCACTGGTCTGGGACAAACAATTTCCCAATAGGGCAGCGCTCGGGTTTATCCTCCTGACACCCTTCCAGAGCCAGTCTCAAATTGGGCGAGATGGCGGAAAGAACTACACCCTCTTTCAAAATGTAACGGGTCTGGTAGGTGAAACTGTGTAGCCCTGGTATGTAAGGCACACATTATCCTGGAGTCTGCACAGAAAGGTAACAGTTAAAGCTCACATCATCCATTCACACTTTAGACACACCCTCAGGGTATATAAGCTTGTGACATGCAGCAGAGACAAGCCAGTCAGTCTAGTCTGGATTCGTGGAGTAGTGGGAAGTCTTCCAGGAAGTGAAGTGAAAGACAGTCACTCAGTTGGTTCCTGTCAGCAGTTCATAAAGTGGAGGCTAGTAAGGGTGAGCCAGTTCACCTTAGCCTAGTCAGAGCTGTTCCTTAACCTGAAGACAGAGACAGCTTTGAAGAAAGGATTGACTTGTACTACCATAGAAAGTGTGCAGTGCCTGTGTTGAGAGTGGAAAGCAGGGCGAAGGGCACAGTGGAGAGGACGGAGCAGTGCCTTAGGTAGTGAATTGCCTACACTAATTATCCGGTCACTGGGGACCGAGGAGTTGCTATTGATTCACTCATAGTAACGGGACAACCAGAGTCTTACTGGACCTTAGGTCGCAGAAAGCAGCCCTTGAAGTGTCGGTACGTAATCGGGGTCAGGAGGAACAAGGACTTTTAGCTAGGCCTAGCATAGAAGGACTCTGTTCCCACCACATAGAAGGCTCCACCACAAAACTGACCGGGCAGTACAGCTAAGGAGTAAGCTGGAGAATTCGGAGTGAACTTAGCTCTATGCTAGTTGGACTCATAATATTGGAAGTAAAGGAGGCCTCTGACCTGCTCTGCTGTTACCTGGACGTGCAGTCTCCACCCCGACCAGCTCCCCGGGACCTGCCTAAACATCTGACAAGTAAAAGGTATGGAAAGACGCTGGATGGTGTGAGACTGATTTATTTATCTGCACCCTACATCATTATAACCATAGACTTTGAGGGACCAGTCCCACCTGTGGGGGACCCGTCATCTAGCTGCCACAACATCCCCTCAGAATCTACAGCAGCGCTGGTCTTAGTGACTAGAAAACTACAGGTGGCGTCACGAACTGTTATCTACTAATCCCCTGTAAATAATTCCCCCCCATCATACGCCTGACCGCCAGGGCCACGGACCGAGCCACGCTACCAGTGACATTCCCTATAGAAATCTACAGGCTCGGCTCCGAGTACCCCATTGCCCTGGTAACCCACAATTGTGGTGCGGGTCACAACAAAAACCACTGAGCTTTATTATACAAGACAGTATACTTGTAAGAGAGCAGGTGGCGCCCGGGGAATACGGACAGGAATTCACGGGAAGTGACCAGGGCAGTCTCTGGGTATTAAGGTTGTCACGGCAAGTGACCAGGGCAGTCTCTGGGTAGGCAGGTTGTCACGGCAAGTGACCAGGGCAGTCTCTGGGTAGGCAGGTTGTCACGGCAAGTGACCAGGGCAGTCTCTGGGTAGGCAGGTTGTCACGGCAAGTGACCAGGGCAGTCTCTGGGTAGGCAGGTTGTCACGGCAAGTGACCAGGGCAGTCTCTGGGCAGGCAGGTTGTCACAGCAAGTGAGCAGGGCAGTCTCTGGGCAGGCAGGTTGTCACAGCAAGTGACCAGGGCAGTCTCTGGGCAGGCAGGTTGTCACAGCAAGTGACCAGGGCAGTCTCTGGGCAGGCAGGTTGTCGCAGCAAGTGACCAGGACAGTTTCTGAATACACAGGCTGATACGACCTGAGATGTTGGAGCCTCCTGGTAGGCTGCAGTCCGATGGCAGATGATCGCTCCCAAGCGAGCAGGCAGGAGTCTCTGGAGTAGCCGGTGATCACTGCTGGAGATGTCCGAACCGTCGGATAAAGCTGCAGTCGGATGGCAGATGATCGCTCCCAAGTGAGCAGGCAAGAGTCTCTGGAGTAGCCGGTGATCACTGCTGATGAAGTCCGAACCTTCGAATAGAGCTGCAGTCGGATGGCAGATGATCGCTCCCAAGTGAGCAGGCAAGAGTCTCTGTAATAGCCGGGGATCACTGCAGGTGATGTCCGAACCTCCGGGGAGGGCTGCAGTCAGATGGCAGACAGCAAGCAGACAGGTAACAGGCAGGCAACTGGAACCAAGAGCTGAGGGCTGAAGCAGAGTTATACAGTGCAACAACAACATTGCTCGGGCACCTCCATTAAGGAGGAAGCCCTTAATATAGGGTGGAGTCCTCCGGCATTGGCCGGAGACTAATTTGGAAAATGCGCGCGGCTCCTTTAAGAGCGGGGGAGGGTGCGGGCGCGCGCCCTAAGTCCAGCAGCAGGGAAGGAGCGCGCGGGACCAACAGGGTGGAAGGAGGACGCCGAGGACGCTGGGGGCGCTGAGGACGCTGGGGGCGCTGAGGACGCAGAGCGCTGGTAAGGGGAACTGCGTCCCTGCCTGGCAGAGGGCCGGGACGCCGACGCTACAGTACCCCCCCTCTAGGCCCCCCTTCTTTAGGCCAGAAAGAAATTTAGCTAGGATGAGAGGGGCATGGATGTTCTCCCGAGGCTCCCAGGTTCTCTCCTCAGGACCAAACCCCTTCCAATCCACCAAAAAATAAGTCTTTCTTCCTACCCTTTTTGTGGCCAGAATGTTCTCTACCTCAAATTCATCATCAGCAGACACTGGAGCAGGAGGTGTACCTGTAGACTTGAAAAAAGAGTTAAGTACCACAGGTTTGAGGAGAGACACATGAAAAGAGTTAGGAATTCACAAATTGGCCGGGAGTTTCAATTTATAGGACACTGGGTTGATCTGCCTGATGACCTCAAAAGGACCGATAAACCGAGGACCTAACTTGTAGGAAGGAATTTTGAGCCGAACATATTTGGACGAAAGCCAGACTTTGTCCCCAGGACGGAATTGAGGAGGATCCAGACGTTTCTTGTCAGCAAGTCTTTTCATGCGCTCGGATGACTGAATGAGTGCGGACCGGGTACTCTCCCAGATGGAGGAGAATTCTCTAACCAGAGATTCCGCAGCTGGATTGTCCACAGAGATGGAAATGGGGACAGGAATCCGAGGGTGCTGACCGAAGACTATAAAAAACGGAGACTTGGTGGACGATTCGCTCTCGTGATTATTATAAGAGAATTCGGCCCAAGGCAGGAGCTCCACCCAATCAGAATGATGAGCATTAACGAAGTGTCGGAGATAGCTGGTCAGATTCTGATTTATTCGCTCAACTTGTCCATTGGACTGTGGATGGTAAGCGGAGGAGAAATCCAAGGTGACGTTTAGTAACTTACAAGTAGCTCTCCAGAAACGTGAGGTGAACTGTACCCCACGATCCGACACAATGTGACAAGGCAAACCATGGAGACGGAAGATGTGGCGGATAAAGTCTTTAGCCAACTCGGGTGCAGACGGAAGACCTGGCAGAGGAATGAAGTGAGCCATTTTGGAAAAGCGGTCAGCGACCACCCAAATGACCGTACAACCGGCAGAGACGGGCAGATCCGTAATGAAGTCCATGGCTATATGTTGCCAGGGAGCAGCGGGTACAGGAAGCGGAAGAAGACGGCCGGCAGGCAGGTGTCTCGGAACTTTGTTGCGGGCACAGGAGACACAGGCAGAAACAAAGTCTATCACGTCTTTGTGCAGGGTAGGCCACCAATAATGCCGGGTAATGAGTTGGAGGGTCTTTTTCTGACCAGCGTGGCCAGCGAGTTTAGACGAATGACCCCAATGTAGAATTCTCTTCCGATCAGTCTCTGATACGAACGTCTTACCAGGAGGGAGACGATTTAGACTCACGGGAGCCACTTGCATCACTCTGGCGGGATCAATGATATGTTTAGGCTCATCTTCGAGATCCGACACCAGGAAGGACCGGGACAAGGCATCCGCCTTGATGTTTTTGTCAGCCGGGCGAAAATGCAAAAGAAAATCAAAGCGGGCAAAAAACAAGGACCACCGGGCTTGGCGAGGGTTAAGTCTCTGAGCATGCTGAAGGTAAGACAGATTTTTGTGGTCCGTGTAGATGATTACCGGATGAAGAGCCCCCTCGAGTAGGTAACGCCACTCCTCCAATGCCAACTTAATGGCCAATAACTCTCGATCTCCTATGGAGTAGTTGCGCTCGGAGGAGGAGAAGAGTTTGGAGAAGAAACCACAGGAAACCATCTTCCCGGATGAAGACTTTTGAGTAAGTACTGCTCCGGCTCCAGCAGAGGAAGCGTCCACCTCCAGGAAGAACTGCTTGTTGCCGTCCGGGCGATGCAGCACTGGAGCGGAAGAGAAGGCTTGTTTCAAGGAAAGAAAGGCCTCCTCTGCTTCGGGTGTCCACTGTTTGGGGTTAGCATCCTTGCGGGTAAGCGCTGAGATAGGAGCAGTCCTGGAAGAGAAGTGCGGTATGAAGAGACGGTAATAGTTAGCGAATCCCAGGAACCGCTGAATGGCCTTCAACCCCTCTGGTCGGGGCCACTTCTCGATGGCAGACAGTTTCTCCGGATCCATTCGTAGGCCAGTCTGAGAGATAATGTAGCCCAGAAACGGAAGCGAGGTCTGCTCAAAGAGGCACTTCTCATATTTGGCGAAGAGGTGATTCTGCCTGAGCCTGAGCAGAACCTGACGAACATCCCTCCGGTGAGTCTGGAGATCCGGAGAGAAGACCAAGATGTCGTCAAGGTACACCACAACGCAGGAGTAGAGGAGGTCCCGGAAGATGTCATTGACCAACTCCTGAAAGACTGCTGGAGCATTACAGAGACCAAAGGGCATAACCAGATACTCGTAGTGGCCATCCCGGGTGTTGAATGCCGTCTTCCATTCATCTCCCCGACGGATACGAACCAGGTTGTATGCTCCACGAAGATCCAGTTTAGTGAAGATTCTAGCCCCTCTAAGAGATCAAACAACTCCGGAATGAGCGGAAGAGGGTACTTATTCTTCACCGTGATCAAATTTAGGCCTCTGTAGTCAATACAGGGACGGAGAGATCCGTCTTTCTTTTTTACAAAAAAGAAACCTGCTCCCGCGGGGGAGGTAGATTTCCGGATGAATCCTTTCGCTAAATTCTCCTCGATATATTCTGACATCGACCTGGTCTCTGCAGCGGACAATGGGTAAATACGCCCACGGGGAGGCGTAGTACCGGGTAGCAGGTCGATCGGGCAATCATATGGTCTATGCGGGGGTAATGTCTCTGCTTCCTTTTTATTAAAGACATCAGCGAATGACCAATATGGAATCGGGAGTCCAGGTAGATTAGCAGGTGTAGGAGAAGAACGGACGGGATGGACAGGCACCAGACCGTTTTATGACAGTCCTGTCCCCAGCGAAGAATCTCTCCATTCTGCCAGTCGAGCACGGGTGCATGTTTTTGGAGCCAAGGCAGACCTAGTAAGAAAGCATGAGAGAGTCCAGGTAAAACATGAAACGAGATGCTCTCAGAATGCAACATTCCCACCTGCAGGGTTATGGCTTCGGTGATAAGTTGGATGGGACGAGGTAGGAGACCCCCATCCACAGCAGCAACAGATACTGGTTCAACCAGAGGTTTGGTGGGAATGCGATACTTCTCTACTAGAGCCTGTGAAACAAGATTCCCAGCTGCTCCAGAATCAAGTTGGGCCAGTTCGAAGTAACGGTTCTTACCGATGAGAATAGAGACAGACAGACAGCAGCAGAGATGAAGAGGATTTATTCTGGTCTAGGTGGACCTCTCCGAGCGAACCTAGACACAGGCGTTTCCCGACCTCTCCGGACAGGTATGGATCCAGTGCTCCTTACTGCCACAGTAGAAGCAACTCCTCTCGGCACGGCGTGAGTCCTGACGGGCTTTGACCATCTTGGTCTGGTCGACCTGCATAGGCTCAGCAGTGGGCATCTGGGGAGAAACGGAAGGGGTTATAGGTCTCTGAAACGAGGGTGCACGACGAGGAAACCCTCTCTCACGGGTGACCTCTTTGGCACGTTCCTGGAACCGTAGATCAATTCGATTGGCAAGATTTATTAAATCATCAAGGGAGGTTGGAATGTCCCGACCGGCAAGTTCATCTTTAATACGGCCGGACAGACCCTCCCAGAAGACCGAAATCAGGGCGTTATTGTCCCAAGCCAACTCAGAGGCTAGAGTACGGAACCGTATGGCATATTGACCAACGGTGAGACTCTCCTGACGGAGACGCAACAGAGATGATGCAGAGGAGGTCTTCCGTCCAGGTTCATCGAATACCTTCCGGAAGGCTGAGAGAAAAGCAGGCAGGTCAGATACCAGAGGATCTTCTCTCTCCCAGAGAGGATTAAGCCAGGCCAGAGCCTCTCCGGTGAGATGGGACATGATGAAGGCAATTTTGGCCCGGTCAGAGTTAAACTGGTGTGCCAGGAGTTCGAAATGCAGGGTGCACTGGTTAATGAAACCACGAGCCAGAACAGGGTCGCCTCCAAACCTAGGAGGAGCTGAAAGACGAGGTCCGGGAATGGAAATCACGGAATTGGGAAGCAGCGAGGCTGCCGGATTGTGAGTCATGGCTCCAGCGGTAGTTGCTGGTGATGGATTCAGAGTGTCCAAGCGGGAATTGACGTTCCGCAGGTGACCCAGGATAGCCTCCTGTTGAGACCTCTGGCGAGACAGCTCATGACACAGTTCTGGAAGTGAAGGGGTTTGGGTGCCACCGGGTTCCATGGCCCGAGCAAACTGTAACGGGTCTGGTAGGTGAAACCACTGAGCTTTATTATACAAGACAGTATACTTGTAAGAGAGCAGGTGGCGCCCGGGGAATACGGACAGGAATTCACGGGAAGTGACCAGGGCAGTCTCTGGGTAGGAAGGTTGTCACGGCAAGTGACCAGGGCAGTCTCTGGGTAGGCAGGTTGTCACGGCAAGTGACCAGGGCAGTCTCTGGGTAGGCAGGTTGTCACGGCAAGTGACCAGGGCAGTCTCTGGGTAGGCAGGTTGTCACGGCAAGTGACCAGGGCAGTCTCTGGGTAGGCAGGTTGTCACGGCAAGTGACCAGGGCAGTCTCTGGGCAGGCAGGTTGTCACAGCAAGTGAGCAGGGCAGTCTCTGGGCAGGCAGGTTGTCACAGCAAGTAGAGAAAGCAAGTCGACAGCACTCTCAGGAAGAGGGGCGCACGTACCAGGTCCAAGGAACCAACTTGGAGAAGACGTATCAAGGCAGGAAGAACAGCGCTCCATCCAGGTGAGTATTGTAGAAAAAAGCTTTATTTCAGGCCATCACAAAAACACAACGTTTCGACCTAAAGCGGTCTTTTTCAAGTGTAAACCCAGGTTAAAAGGGGCGGTCTTAAATAGTAAAGGCACAGAGATCATGCCCAATCAAATCATAATACACGCCCACCATAATAAACATATACAGAATAACAACACCATATAAAACCCTACTAACAGTGTATATAGACGATCAGACATAAGGATAACATATAGTATAACATAATCAAAAAACAGTGAACATGAACACACATTTTGATACTATTGAACCATAAGTAAATACATAAATGGAATAGTGTTGATCCGTTGTCATGGAAACTATAGGCCGATCGAAACCACCCACAGTACATACTCGATCACTGCAGCCAATCCGGTGTGTATCGCAAAGTGGCGCCAGGGTAGGTATACACCTACCCAACCGTACAAGACACAGGACCATCAGCTACTTCTCCAATCACAGGTAACGTCTCTGAAAAGGAAAACGCTGGCAACGTCATCAATCCGCGACCTACTAAAGGAGGAGAAAGAGACACGTCATAGGACAAGGCAGCACACACGTGAGGGGTATGTTTTGTGACGTATCCACGTCTCCGCCCACCTTGTAGTCATGGCTACCAAGACGCATATCAACTGCAGCAAAAAGTGTGCGCATATGTACATATATAGGCAGAAGATGACGCAGCTCAAGCAATATTTGTTCACAACCAATATCTAAGTACCAATCGATGACAAATCCATGTCCAGGTTCATGAACGTACCCACTACAAATGACATCAAAGACGCATACAGCAGCAGCATCCCACTAGATTTATAATAAAGTATATAATATGCCCATAGCGCAAAACCAAAAAATGACAAACATACTATCCCACCTGTACAGTGAAACCATAACCAATGTAGGGATTGAACCACTGAGAAGACTGTTAAAAAATATTCATATATACAATAAAAATTAAAATAGGATCGCTAAATCCCACCGAATAGCCAGAGGTTCCATAAGAAGGTCATGACCGATGTGCCAGTAGGTAATTAATGTATTTATATATTATTGAGGTTGAACTCTATATTTAAACCAGCCGGTTGAAGAGTTCCCAATTTATGTATCCACCTCAATTCTTTCCTCCTCAAAAGTCTAGCCCTATCACCGCCCCTTCTAAGCACCGGTACACTATCAATTACTCTAAATCTGAGTTGATTAACCAAATGTTGAGTCTCAATAAAATGCTTAGGTACGGGCAAATCCATTAATTTTGTTCTTATAGTACTTTTATGCTTGCTGATGCGAGCTTTCACCTCCATGGTTGTCTCACCCACATAGACAAGTCCACATGGGCAGACAACCATATAAACAACAAAGCTAGACGTACAGGTATACCTCTCCCTGAGATAGATCTTTTTACCAGTGCGTGGGT
>JARQOD010012501.1:0-19373 GCA_033576555.1 Oophaga sylvatica | reverse complement strand
GGCATGCTCTCAATCAACTTCTGGACCAAATCCTGACTGATAGCAGTCCATTCTTGCACAATCAATGCTTTCATTTTGTCAGAATTTTTAGGTTTTTGTTTGTCCACCCGTCTCTTGATGATTGACCACAAGTTCTCAATGGGATTAAGATCTGGGAAGTTTCCAGGCCATGGACCCAAAATCTCTATGTTTTGTTCCCTGAGCATTTAGTTATCACCTTTGCTTTATGGCAAGGTGCTCCATCATGCTGGAAAAGGCATTGTTGATCGCCAAACTGCTCTTGGAGGGTTGGGAGAAGTTGCTCTTGGAGGACATTCTGGTACCATTCTTTATTCATGGCTGTGTTTTTAGGCAAGACTGTGAGAGAGCCGATTCCCTTGGCTGAGAAGCAACCCCACACATGAATGGTTTCAGGATGCTTAACAGTTGGCATGAGACATGACTGGTGGTAGCGCTCACCTTGTCTTCTCCGAATGAGGCGTTTTCCTGATGTCCCAAACAATCGAAAAGGGGATTCATCAGAGAAAATAACTTTACCCCAGTCCTCAGCAGTCCACTGCCTGTACCTTTTGCAGAATATCAGTCTGTCCATGATGTTTTTTTGGAGAGAAGTGGCTTCTTTGCTGCCCTCCTTGAGACCAGGCCTTGCTCCAAGAGTCTCCGCCTCACAGTGCGTGCAGATGCACTCACACCTGCCTGCTGCCATTCCTGAGCAAGCTCTGCACTGCTGGTAGCCCGATCCCGCAGCTGAAACACTTTTAAGAGATGGTCCTGGCGCTTGCTGGTCTTTCTTGGGTGCCCTGAAGCCTTTTTGGCAACAATGGAACCTCTCTCCTTGAAGTTCTTGATGATGCGATAGTTTTGTTGACTGAGGTGCAATCTTTCTAGCTGCGATACTCTTCCCTGTTAGGCCATTTTTGTGCATTGCAATGATGACTGCACGTGTTTCTTTAGAGATAACCATGGTTAACAGAAGAGAAACAATGATGCCAAGCACCAGCCTCCTTTTAAAGTGTCCAGTGGTGTCATTCTTACTTAATCATGACAGATTGATCTCCAGCCATGTCCTCATCAACACCCACACCTGTGTTAATGGAGCAATCACTGAAAAGAGGTTAGCTGGTCCTTTTAAGGCAGGGCTGCAATGATGTTGAAATGTGTTTTGGGGGATAAAGTTCATTTTCTAGCCAAATATTGACTTTGCAAGTAATTGCTGTTAAGCTGATCACTCTTTATAACATTCTGGAGTATTATGCAAATTGCCATTAGAAAAAGTGAAGCAGTAGACTTTGTAAAAAATTAATATTTGTGTCATTCTCAAAACTTTTGGCCATGACTGTATATTTGAGAATATGTCAGCTCTCCTGTGTGGTGTAGTATATAGAGGATCTGTCGGCTCTCCTGTGTGGTGTAGTATATAGAGGATCTGTCAGCTCTCCTGTGTGGTGTAGTATATAGAGGTCTGTCAGCTCTCCTATGTGGTGTAGTATATAGAGGATCTGTCAGCTCTCCTGTGTGGTGTAGTATATAGAGCGTCTGTCGGCTCTCCTGTGTGGTGGCAGTATATAGAGGATCTGTCGGCTCTCCTGTGTGGTGTAGTATATAGAGGATCTGTCAGCTCTCCTGTGTGGTGCAGTATATAGAGGATCTGTCAGCTCTGCTGTGTGGTGTAGTATATAGAGGATCTGTCAGCTCTCCTTTGTGGTGTAGTATATAGAGGATCTGTCAGCTCTCCTGTGTGGTGTAGTATATAGAGGATCTGTCAGCTCTCCTGGTGGTGTAGTATATAGAGGATCTTTAAGATCTCCTGAGTGGTGTAGTATATAGAGGATCTGTCAGCTCTCCTGTGTGGTGTAGTAAATAGAGGATCTCTCGGCTCTCCTGTGTGGTGTAGTATACAGAGGATCTGTTAGTTCTCCTGTGTCGTGTAGTATATAGAGGATCTGTCAGCTCTCCTGTGTGGTGTAGTATATAGAGGATCTGTCAGCTCTGCTGTGTGGTTTAGTATATAGAGGATCTGTCGGCTCTCCTTTGTGGTGTAGTATATAGAGGATCTGTCAGCTCTGCTGTGTGGTGTAGTATATAGAGGATCTGTCAGCCCTCCTGTGTGGTGTAGTATATAGAGGATCTTTAAGATCTCCTGAGTGGTGTAGTATATAGAGGATCTGTCAGCTCTCCTGTGTGGTGTAGTAAATAGAGGATCAGTCGGCTCTCCTGTGTGGTGTAGTATACAGAGGATCTGTCAGCCCTCCTTTGTGGTGCAGTATATAGAGGATCTGTCAGCTCTCCTGTGTGGTGTAGTTATTAGAGGATCTGTCAGCTCTCCTGTGTGGTGCAGTATATAGAGGATCTGTCAGCTCTCCTGAATGGTGTAGTATATAGAGAATCTGTCACCTCTTCTGTGTGGTGTAGTATATAGAGGATCTGTCAGCTCTTCTGTGTGGTGTAGTATATAGAGGATCTGTCAGCTCTCCTGTGTGGTGTAGTATATAGAGGATCTGTCAGCTCTCCTGTGTGGTGCAGTATATAGAGGATCTGTCTGCTCTCCTGAATGGTGTGTATATAGAGAATCTGTCACCTCTCCTGTGTGGTGTAGTTATAGAGGATCTGTCAGCTCTTCTGTGTGGTGTAGTATATAGGGGATCTGTCAGCTCTCCTGTGTGGTGTAGTATATAGAGCGTCTGTCAGCTCTCCTGTGTGGTGTAGTATATAGAGGATCTGTCAGCTCTCCTGTGTGGTGTAGTATATAGAGGATCTGTCAGCTCTCCTGTGTGGTGTAGTATATAGAGGATCTGTCAGCCCTTCTGTATGGTGCAGTACAGGGGCGGAACTATAGTGGAAGCAGGGGAAGCAGCTGCCACAGGGCCCGGGCTAGAAGGGGGCCCGTCCCTGCTGCAGCTGCCCTGTGATTTAGGAGCAAAAAGGGGGGCCCGAGCACGCTGGCAAATGGATCCGCGCTCGGGCCCCCTCCCAACATTTTGTTCAGGCTTCTGACTCTGAACGCTGATGCATAACAACACTGTGTTGTTTTAAAGAGACACTACAGTGTTGTAAATGCAGACAGCGAACAGAAATGAGCACTGTAGCTTTAAGCTGCGGCCCAGTGCATTATGGTCCGTCTGTCACAGCGTGTGCGCATGTGGGGGCGGACAGCAGACGGCCAGGCAGACCACATGAAGCAGCAGGCTGACTGGACAAGCAGGTGGAAGCCCGGGCGAGCAGGGTGAGTACCGTGAGTCTCTCAACAGTGAGAAGAGGCTTGGCTGCTCAGTGGTGACTGGGAGGGCAGGTGCAGGCAGGATCTAACAGGGCCCACATTCAACAGGGCCCAGGCTGCAGTGCAGGGGGCCCACATTCAACACAGGGCCCAGGTAGCAAGGGGCCCGCATTCCAACAGGGCCTCGGGCTCCTGGGCCCTGTTGACGCAAGCCTCAAGTCACCACTAACCTCCCCCTGGGCCCTGTTGGGCACGGGACCTCAGTCACCAGTAGCATCCCCCTGGCCCAGTAACAGCCTCATGGTTGCTACAAGTGACGAGTGACACCCTGATCTCTGCTACATGTGACAAGTAACAACCTCAGCTCTGCTACATGTAACAAGTAGCAACCTCAGCTCTGCTACATGTGACAAGTAACAAACCTCAGCTCTGCTACTTGTGACAAGTAGCAACCTCAGCTCTGCTATTTGTGACAAGTAACAACCTCAGCTCTGCTTATGTGACAAGTAACAACCTCAGCTCTGCTCATGTGACAAGTAGCAACCTCAGCTCTGCTACATGTGACAAGTAACCTCAGCTCTGCTACATGTGACAAGTAACAACCTCAGCTCTGCTACATTTGACAAGTAACAACCTCAGCTCTGCTACATGTGACAAGTAGCAACCTCGGCTCTGCTACATGTGACAAGTAACCTCAGCTCTGCTGCATGTGACAAGTAACAACCTCAGCTCTGCTACATTTGACAAGTAACAACCTCAGCTCTGCTACATGTGACAAGTAGCAACCTCAGCTCTGCTACATGTGACAAGTAACCTCAGCTCTGCTGCATGTGACAAGTAACAACCTCAGCTCTGCTACATTTGACAAGTAACAACCTCAGCTCTGCTACATGTGACAAGTAGCAACCTCGGCTCTGCTACATGTGACAAGTAACAACCTCAGCTCTGCTACATGTGACAAGTAGCAACCTCAGCTCTGCTCATGTGACAAGTAACAACCTCAGCTCTACTCATGTGACAAGTAGCAACCTCAGCTCTGCTACATGTGACAAGTAGCAACCTCGGCTCTGCTACATGTGACAAGTAACAACCTCCGCTCTGCTACATGTGACAAGTAGCAACCTCGGCTCTGCTACATGTAACAACCTCAGCTCTGCTACATGTGACAAGTAGCAACCTCAGCTCTGCTCATGTGACAAGTAACAACCTCAGCTCTGCTCATGTGACAAGTAACAACCTCAGCTCTGCTACATGTGACAAGTAACAACCTCAGCTCTGCTACATGTGACAAGTAACAACCTCAGCTCTGCTACATGTGACAAGTAGCAACCTCAGCTCTGCTACATGCGAGGAGTGACAGCCTCATCTCTGCTACATGCGCGGAGTGACAGCCTCAGCTTTGCTATACAAGTAGCAGAGCTGAGGCTGTCACTCCTCACATGTTGCAGAGATGAGGCTGTCACTCCTTACATGTAGCAGAGCTGAGGCTGTCACTCCTCGAATGTAGCAGAGCTGAGGCTGTCCCTACTCACATGTAGCAGAGCTGAGGCTGTTTCTCCTCACATGTAGCAGAGCTGAGGCTGTCACTCCTCACATGTAGCAGAACTGAGTCTGTCACTCCTCACATGTAGCAGAGCTGAGGCTGTCACTCCTCACATGTAGCAGAACTGAGTCTGTCACTCCTCACATGTAGCAGAGCTGAGGCTGTCACTCCTCACATGCAGCAGAGCTGAGGCTGTCACTCCTCACATGTGTAATTGGTGAGGGCGTGGTGCAGAAGTACTTTATACAGAACAATCTTAGATTATTCTGTATACCGGACTGTTGTTTTACTGAATAAATCATCTGTTTTGAAAGCAATTTGCAGGCTGGATTACAAGTTTCTTCACACATTTACTCTGGAGAAAGCCTACCTTCGTCACTACCTCAGTTGCTTCCTGGGAGTTGGTTCTTTTCTGTTATTTCACTATCATTAGTCCAAAAACCTCTAATTTTGGATAATAAAGGTATCTTTCTTAACACAACTTGGGTAGACAAACGCGCGCGAGGGGGGGGGGCCCCATTGTGAAGTTTGCTGTGGGGCCCTGCCGTTCCTAGTTACGCCCCTGGTGCAGTATATAGAGGATCTGTCAGCTCTCCTGTGTGGTGTAGTATATAGAGGATCTGTCAGCTCTCCTGTGTGGTGTAGTATATAGAGGATCTGTCAGCCCTTCTGTGTGGTGCAGTATATAGAGGATCTGTCGGCTCTCCTGTGTGGTGTAGTATATAGAGGATCTGTCAGCTCTTCTGTGTGGTGCAGTATATAGAGGATCTTTAAGATCTCCTGAATGGTGTAGTATATAGAGGATCTGTCAGCTCTCCTGTGTGGTGTAGTATATAGAGGATCTGTCAGCTCTCCTGTGTGGTGTAGTATATAGAGGATCTGTCAGCCCTTCTGTGTGATGTAGTATATAGAGGATCTGTCAGCTCTCCTGTGTGGTGTAGTATATAGAGGATCTGTCGGCTCTCCTGTGTGGTGTAGTATATAGAGGATCTGTCAGCTCTCCTGTGTGGTGTAGTATATAGAGGATCTGTCAGCTCTCCTGTGTGGTGTAGTATATAGAGGATCTGTCAGCTCTCCTGTGTGGTGTAGTATTAGAGGATCTGTCAGCCCTTCTGTGTGGTGCAGTATATAGAGGACCTGTCGGCTCTCCTGTGTGGTGTAGTATATAGAGGATCTGTCAGCTCTTCTGTGTGGTGCAGTATATAGAGGATCTTTAAGATCTCCTGAATGGTGTAGTATATAGAGGATCTGTCAGCTCTCCTGTGTGGTGTAGTAATAGAGGATCTGTCAGCTCTCCTGTGTGGTGTAGTATATAGAGAATCTGTCAGCCCTTCTGTGTGATGTAGTATATAGAGGATCTGTCAGCTCTCCTGTGTGGTGTAGTATATAGAGGATCTGTCGGCTCTCCTGTGTGGTGTAGTATATAGAGGATCTGTCAGCTCTCCTGTGTGGTGTAGTATATAGAGCGTCTGTCGACTCTCCTGTGTGGTGTAATATATAGAGGATCTGTCAGCTCTCCTGTGTGGTGCAGTATATAGAGGATCTTTAAGCTCTCCTGTGTGGTGTAGTATATAGAGGATCTGTCAGCTCTCCTGTGTGGTGTAGTATATAGAGGATCTGTCAGCTCTCCTGTGTGGTGTAGCATATAGAAGATCTGTCAGCCCTTCTGTGTGGTGCAGTATATAGAGGATCTTTAAGATCTCCTGAGTGGTGTAGTATATAAGAGGATCTGTCAGCTCTCCTGTGTGGTGTAGTATATAGAGGATATGTCGGCTCTCCTGTGTGGTGCAGTATATAGAGGATCTTTAAGATCTCCTGAATGGTGTAGTACATAGAGGATCTGTCAGCTCTCCTGTGTGGTGTAGTATATAGAGCGTCTGTTGGCTCTCCTGTGTGGTGCAGTATATAGAGGATCTTTAAGATCTCTGAATGGTGTAGTATATAGAGGATCTGTCAGCTCTCCTGTGTGGTGTAGTATATAGAGGATCTGTCAGCTCTTCTGTGTGGTGTAGTATATAGAGAATGTGTCAGCTCTCCTGTGTGGTGTAGTATATAGAGGATCTGTCGGCTCTCCTGTGTGGTGTAGTATATAGAGGATCTGTCAGCTCTCCTGTGTGGTGTAGTATATAGAGGATCTGTCAGCTCTCCTATGTGGTGTAGTATATAGAGGATCTGTCAGCTCTCCTGTGTGGTGTAGTATATAGAGGATCTTTAAGATCTCCTGAGTGGTGTAGTATATAGAGGATCTGTCAGCTCTCCTGTGTGGTGTAGTATATAGAGGATCTGTCGGCTCTCCTTTGTGGTGTAGTATATAGAGGATCTGTCAGCTCTCCTGTGTGGTGTAGTATATAGAAGATCTGTCAGCCCTCCTGTGTGGTGTATTATATAGAGGATCTTTAAGATCTCCTGAGTCGTGTAGTATATAGAGGATCTGTCAGCTCTCCTGTGTGTTGTAGTAAATAGAGGATCTGTCGGCTCTCCTGTGTGGTGTAGTATACAGAGGATCTGTCAGCCCTCCTGTGTGGTGCAGTATATAGAGGATCTGTCAGCTCTCCTGAATGGTGTAGTATATAGAGAATCTGTCACCTCTCCTGTGTGGTGTAGTATATAGAGGATCTGTCAGCTCTTCTGTGTGGTGTAGTATATAGGGGATCTGTCAGCTCTCCTGTGTGGTGTGGTATATAGAGCGTCTGTCAGCTCTCCTGTGTGGTGTAGTATATAGAGGATCTGTCAGCTCTCCTGTGTGGTGTAGTATATAGAGGATCTTTAAGATCTCCTGAGTGATGTAGTATATAGAGGATCTGTCAGCTCTCCTGTGTGGTGTAGTATATAGAGGATCTGTCGGCTCTCCTGTGTGGTGTAGTATATAGAGAATCTGTCAGCTCTTCTGTGTGGTGTAGTATATAGAGGATCTGTCAGCCCTTCTGTATGGTGCAGTATATAGAGGATCTGTCAGCTCTCCTGTGTGGTGTAGTATATAGAGGATCTGTCAGCTCTTCTGTGTGGTGCAGTATATAGAGTTTCTTTAAGATCTCCTGAATGGTGTAGTATATAGAGGATCTGTCAGCTCTCCTGTGTGGTGTAGTATATAGAGGATCTGTCAGCTCTCCTGTGTGGTGTAGTATATAGAGGATCTGTCAGCCCTTTTGTGTGGTGCAGTATATAGAGGATCTGTCGGCTCTCCTGTGTGGTGTAGTATATAGAGGATCTGTCAGCTCTTCTGTGTGGTGCAGTATATAGAGGATCTTTAAGATCTCCTGAATGGTGTAGTATATAGAGGATCTGTCAGCCCTCCTGTGTGGTGTAGTATATAGAGGATCTGTCGGCTCTCCTGTGTGGTGCAGTATATGGAGGATCTTTAAGATCTCCTGAATGGTGTAGTATATAGAGGATCTGTCAGCTCTCCTGTGTGGTGTAGTATATAGAGCGTCTGTCGGATCTCATGTGTGGTGCAGTATATAGAGGATCTTTAAGATCTCCTGAATGGTGTAGTATATAGAGGATCTGTCAGCTCTCCTGTGTGGTGTAGTATATAGAGGATCTGTCAGATCTTCTGTGTGGTGTAGTATATAGAGGATCTGTCAGCTCTCCTGTGTGGTGTGGTATATAGAGCGTCTGTCGGCTCTCCTGTGTGGTGTAGTATATAGAGAATCTGTCAGATCTCCTGTGTGGGGTAGTATATAGAGGATCTGTCAGCTCTCCTGTGTGTTATAGTATTATTATTATTATTATTATTATAAGATTTTTATAGCGCCATTTATTCCATGGCGCTTTACATGTGAAGAGGGGCAAATATAGACAAGTACAGTAAACATGAGCAATACAAGGCACACACAAGTACAGAAGGAGAGAGGACCCTGCCCGCAAGGGCTCACAATCTACAGGGATGGGTGAGGATACACTAGGAGAGGGAAGAGCTGATCGTGCGGTGGTTCAGTAGACTGATGATCACTGCAGGTTGTAGGCTTGTCGGAAGAGGTGGGTCTTCAGGTTCTTTTTGAAGGTTTCCATGGTAGGCGCGAGTCTGATGTGTTGGGGTAGAGAGTTCCAGAGTATGGGAGAGGCTCGGGAGAAGCTTTGTATGCGGTTGTGGGAAGAAGAGATAAGAGGGGAGTAGAGGAGGAGATCTTGAGAGGATCGAAGGTTGCGTGTGGGTATGTACCGGGAGACCATGTCACAGATGTATGGAGGAGACAGATTGTGGATGGCTTTGTAGGTCATGGTTAGGGTTTTGAACTGGAGCCTCTGAATGATAGGAAGCCAATGAAGGGCTTGGCAGAGAGGAGAGGCTGGGGAATAGCGGGGAGACAAGTGTATTAGTCGTGCAGCAGAGTGCAGGATGGATTGGAGTGGTGCCAGAGTGCTAGAGGGAAGGCCAGAGAGTAGGAGGTTGCAGTAGTCGAGGCGGGAGATGATGAGGGCATGCACTAGTGTTTTTGTACTTTCATGGTCAAGGAATGCACGGATCCGGGAAATATTTTTGAGTTTGAGACGGCAGGAGGAGGCTAGGGTTTGGACATGTGGCTTGAAAGAGAGGGCAGAGTCGAGGATCACTCCGAGGCACCGAGCGTGCGGGACTGGGGAAAGTGAGCAGCCATTGATGTTAATGGACAGGTCTGGTGGGGGGGTAGAGTGAGATGGGGGAAAGATGATGAATTCTGTTTTGTCCATGTTCAGTTTTAGAAAGCGAGCAGAGAAGAAAGCAGAAATATCAGACAGACATTGTGGGATTTTGGTCAGTAAGGAGGTGAGGTCAGGTCCAGATAGGTAGATCTGCGTGTCATCGGCGTAGAGATGATACTGAAGACCATGGGATTCTATGAGCTGTCCCAGGCCGAGGGTGTAGATGGAGAAGAGTAGGGATTCAAGAACTGAACCTTGGGGAACACCGACAGACAGGGGGCGAGGTGAGGAGGTGGTGTGGGAGAGGGAGACACTGAATGTTTGGTTTGTTAGATATGATGAGATCCAGGATAGGGCCAAGCCTGTGATGCCAAGAGATGAGAGAATCTGTAACAGGAGGGAATGGTCCACAGTGTCGAAGGCAGAAGACAGGTCTAGGAGAAGGAGGACAGAGTAGTGACGCTTGCTCTTGGCGGTTAGTAGGTCGTTGGTGACTTTAGTTAGGGCAGTTTCAGTTGAGTGATGCAGTCGGAAGCCTGATTGTAAGCGGTCAAAGAGGGAGCAGGAGGAGAGGTGGGAGGACAGTTCAAGATGGACATGCTGTTCCAGTAGTTTTGAGGCATAAGGGAGAAGAGATATCGGGCGATAGCTAGATACAGAGGATGGGTCAAGGGAGGTCTTTTTGAGAATGGGTGTGATCGAGGCATGTTTGAAGGATGAGGGGAAGACACCATTTGTAAGTGAGAGGTTGAAGAGGTGTGTTAGAGTAGGGGTGAAGACGGTGGCGAGGCTAGGGATGAGGTGGGATGGCAGCGGGTCAAGCATGCAAGTGGTGAGGTGTGATTTTGATAGGAGGGTGGAGAGATGATCTTCTGTCATGGTGGAGAAGTTGGCTTTAGAGGAAGAGGGTTGAGCAGCTAAGAGGGGCAATGGGGGCTGTGGGCCAAAGCTTTCTCTGATCGTATCGATCTTCTGCTTAAAGAAAGAGGCAAAGTCTTCAGCAGAAATGAGAGGAGAAGGGGGGAGGTGCTGGGGGACAGAGTAGAGAATTGAAAGTGTTGAAGAGCTGTTTAGGGTTGTGAGACAGGGAGGATATGAGAGATGAGAAGTAAGTTTGCTTTGCAGCAGTGAGCGTGGACTTGAAGCTGGTGAGGGACTGCTTGTATGCGGTTAGGTGCTCGGCAGAGCGGGATTTTTTCCATCTTCGCTCAGCAACCCTGGAAGCCCGTCTCAGTTCTTTGGTGAGGCTGGTCAGCCAGGGCTGCCTGTTATGTTACGGTAGCTGAGGAGTGCAGGCAAAAAGGAATACACCAGAGCAGTTGGAATCTATGAGATTGCAGTACCCTGACTAACCACCGCAACTAGAGGCAGCCGTGGAGCGTTCCTACGTTGGTCCTAGACGCCTCGTCACAGCCTGAGAAACTAACTACACCTAAAGATAGAAATAGGAAAGCTATCTGCCCCGTAGCAGAACCCCCAAAGATAATAGAAAGCCCCCAAACATGTAATGGCGGTTAGACAAGAGGAAATACTGACACAGAAAGAAAATAGTATGAGCAAACGCTGGGGCCCAAACTATCTAAATAGAAAAGGACAGGAAGGGTACTTACTGCAATCCCAGAAAATCCTGAAAAACACCAACTCTACTAATTTCAAAATCACCTGAGATCACACGACCTCTACCACCTAAATTAGTTCTCTGGTGTAACAAAAACAGCAGCCACTGAAAAAACTGGAAAAAGCAAAAGTACAAAACACAGTGGCTGAACTAAACTGAGAGGGCAAAAGCCCCCGGAGGGGACCCAGAAGGCCCCCACAGAAGTGCAGGACCAAATGCAAAAATATAGCAAAAACACAAAATAAGAAATTGTCTTATCTGATAGCAGGAGATGCAGACACGAAACAGCAGGCTACAAGGGAAACTGGAAAGAAGGATTCAGACCAGAACAATTGCTCACCGGCAACCCTGATGGGAAAATGATTCCCTTAAATAAGACCAATCAGTAACACCTGATTCCCAGTCCTCACAATCCTCACTAGTACCGCTTGTAACCACCAGAGGGAGCCTCTGCTCAGAACTCATCTCAAACCCATTCACAACAGTACCCCCCCCTTGAGGAGGGGTCACCGAACCCTCATTTGAGCAACCAGGTCAGTCAGGATGAGTTCTATGATACGCACGGATAAGTCTCCTAGCATGGATGTCCGAAGCAAACACCCAAAAATTATCTTCCTGACCATAACCTCTCCATTTAACCAAATACTGGAGTCTTCGTCTAGAAAAACGAGAATCCAATATTTTCTCAACCACATACTCCAGATTGCCCTCAACCAAAACAGGGTCAGGAGGCACAGCAGCAGGAACCACTGGCTCAACAAACCTCTTCAACAAGGACTTGTGGAACACGTTATGGATCTTAAATGTCCCTGGAAGAAGCAAACGAAAAGAAACAGGATTAATAATCTCCATGATCTTATAAGGTCCAATGAACCTAGGCTTAAATTTAGGAGATGCTACTCTCATAGGAATATTCTTTGAGGACAACCAGACCAAGTACCCCACTTTAAACCGAGGACCATCAGTCCTATGCCGGTTAGCAAACCGCTGGGCCTTCTCCTGAGAGAGGGACAACCTCTCCACTACCTGGTCCCAAATCTGCTGCATACGCTCAACAACAGAGTCAACACCTGGACAGACAGAAGCCTCCGTCTGTCCTGAAGAAAATCGAGGGTGAAACCCAGAATTACAGAAAAACGGAGACATCAAAGTGGCAGAGCTAGCCCTATTATTAAGAGCAAACTCAGCCAAAGGCAAAAAAGAGACCCAGTCATCCTGATCAGCAGACACAAAGCATCTTAGATAAGTCTCCAATGTCTGGTTTGTTCTCTCAGTTTGACCATTGGTCTGAGGATGAAATGCCGAGGAGAAAGACAATTGAACACCCAGTTTAGAACAAAAAGTCCTCCAAAATCTGGAAACAAACTGGACTCCTCTGTCAGACACAATGTTCTCAGGAATGCCGTGTAAACGAACCACATGCTGAAGGAACAACAGCACCAATTCAGAGGGGGAAGGCAACTTAGGTAATGGCACAAGATGTATCATTTTGGAAAACCTATCACAAATTACCCAGATGGTGGTCATTCTCTGAGAAACAGGAAGATCGGAAATGAAATCCATAGAGATATGGGTCCATGGTCTCTTGGGCACAGGCAATGGCATCAGCAAACCACTAGAGCGAGAGCAAGGCTTGGAGCGAGAGCAAGTCCCGCAGGACTGCACAAATTCCCTGACATCGCGAGACAAGGTAGGCCACCAAAAGGACCGACTAACCAAGTCTCTGGTACCAAAAATTCCGGGATGCCCAGCCAATGCGGAACAATGAATCTCAGACATCACACTCTTTTTCCATTGGTCCGGGACAAACAATTTTCCAACAGGGCAGCGCTCGGGCCTATCCTCCTGACACCCCTCCAGAGCAAGTCTCAAATTGGGCGAGATGGCGGAAAGAACTACACCCTCCTTCAAAATAACAGAGGGATCAGATAGCTCAGGAGAGTCCGCAAGGAAACTCCTCGAGAGGGCATCCGCCTTAACATTCTTAGTGCCAGGAAGAAAGGAAACCACAAAATTAAAACGTGTGAAAAACAAGGCCCACCTGGCCTGTCTAGGATTGAGTCGCTTGGCAGATTCCAGATAGACCAGATTCTTATGGTCCGTAAGGACCACCACCTGATGTTTGGCTCCCTCCAGCCAATGTCTCCACTCTTCAAAAGCCCACTTCATGGCCAATAACTCCCGATTACCCACGTCATAATTACGTTCAGTAGGAGAAAATTTTCGAGAGAAAAAGGCACAAGGGTTACTTTTAGAGGTCTCTGGATCTTTTTGGGACAAAACGGAACCTACCCCAATTTCAGAGGCATCAAGCTCCACCTGAAATGGCAGAGAAACATCAGGCTGCCGTAGAACAGGAGCAGAAGTGAATCTCTGCTTAAGTTCCTGAAATGCAGAGACTGCCTCAGGAGGCCAATTCACCACATCAGAACCCTTTCTGGTCAAATCAGTTAATGGTTTAACAATAACAGAGAAATTACCAATAAATTTACGATAAAAATTGGCAAAACCCAAAAATCTCTGAAGAGCCTTTAATGAAGTAGGTTGGACCCAATCACAGATGGCCTGAACCTTGACCGGGTCCATTTCAATAACAGATGGGGACAAAATGAATCCCAGAAATGAGATCTTCTGTACGCCAAAAAGACACTTTGATCCCTTCACATACAGAGCATTCTCTCTCAAAATCTGGAATACAGTTCGAACATGTTTCACATGAGAGTCCCAGTCATTAGAAAAAATCAAGATATCATCCAAATAAACAATCAGAAACTTGTCCACAAAATCCCTGAAAATGTCATTCATGAAGGACTGGAAGACGGAAGGAGCATTAGTGAGCCCAAAGGGCATCACAAGGTACTCAAAATGCCCTTCAGGGGTGTTAAATGCCGTCTTCCATTCATCCCCGTGCTTAATGCGAATAAGGTTATACGCCCCCTGAGGTCAAGCTTGGTAAACCAAGTAGCGTTTTTCACCCTGGAAAACAGGTCAGAAATCAAGGGTAACGGGTATTGATATTTCACAGTAATATTGTTCAAGAGACGATAATCAATACACGGCCTTAATGAACCATCTTTTTTGGCCACAAAGAAAAAACCGGCACCTAAGGGTGAAGAGGATGGTCTGATATGACCCTTCTCCAATGATTCCTTGATATAAGACCGCATAGCGTCATGTTCAGGTACAGACAAGTTAAAAAGGCGACCCTTAGGGAATTTACTACCTGGCACTAATTCAATAGCGCAGTCATAGCTCCTATGGGGAGGTAAGGATGCAGATTTACTTTCGCTAAACACATCAGAAAAATCAAACAAAAAGTCAGGAACATCCTCAGCCTGGGGGGAGGCAGAAAAAACAGGAGTGTTGGCACTAACACATTGGCAGCCCCAACTGGTTACAGACACAGATTTCCAATCCAAAACAGGATTATGAGACTGTAACCAAGGGAAACCCAGCACTATAATGTCATGCAGATTATATAGAACCAAAAATTTGCAGCACTCCTGGTGATCAGGTTCAACCCTCATTATCACCTGAGTAGAAAACTGGGGTTTATTCTCAGCCAAAGGGGTAGAATCGATCCCCAGTAAAGGAATAGACTTCTGTAGGGGTATCAAGGAAAACCCACAACGTTTAGCAAAATCATAATCCATCAGGTTAATAGCTGCTCCAGAATCAACGAAAGCCTGAGCAGAAAATGAGGACAGAGAGCATATCAGAGTGACAGTTAATAAAAACTTAGTCTGAACACTACCCAAGACAACTGAGCGTGCAAAATGTCTTCCCCGCTTAGGGCAGACTGAAATAGCATGAGAGGCATCACTACAGTAGAAACATAACCCATTGCGCTTTCGAAACTCATGACGCTGTGCCCCAGACACCACTCCATCACACTGCATGGGCTCAGCAGCTGGCTCACAAGGCAACACCACTCCACGCATACTTCTCCGCTCACGCAAACGTCTGTCAATTTGAATCGCCAATGACATAGAATCATTGAGACCAGAGGGGACAGGGAATCCCACCATAACATCCTTTACATTATCCGACAGACCCTTCCGGAAAAGGGCCGCCAAAGCGTCGTCATTCCATTTGGTCAGGACTGCCCACCTACGGAATCTCTGACAGTATAACTCAGCGTCATCAAGCCCTGATTTAATGCCAACAAGGCTTTTTCAGCTTGGTCAGTGACATTAGGCTCATCGTACAATAACCCCAAAGCCTGAAAAAATGCATCAACATCACTCAAAACAGGATCCCCAGGTATCAGGGAAAAAGCCCAATCCTGAGGATCGCCGCGCAGGAGAGAGATGATAATTTGAACCTGCTGCGCTGCGTTTCCTGAGGACTTAGATTTTAAGGCAAGAAACAATTTACAATTATTTTTGAAATTCTGAAACTTAGCTCGATCCCCTAAAAACAAATCTGGCATGGGGATCCTAGGTTCCACAACAGGCAACCTAGCAAGATATGCAGCAATACTCTGAACCTCAGTGGCAAGCTGATCCACACGGCCAGACAACTGTGCAAACTCCATTGGGAGAAAAGATCCTCCCCAGCACCCAGAGATACAGAGGGAAAAAAAAAAAAAATGCAACAAACAGAAAAATATCTCTGACAACTTTTCTTCCTTCAAAATATTTTTTCCCTTCTGTGAGTACCATACAATTTTTATGGCCGGTGATACTGTTATGTTACGGTAGCTGAGGAGTGCAGGCAAAAAAGGAAATACACCAGAGCAGTTGGAATCTATGAGATTGCAGTACCCTGACTAACCACCGCAACTAGAGGCAGCCGTGGAGCGTTCCTACGTTGGTCCTAGATGCCTCGTCACAGCCTGAGAAACTAACTACACCTAAAGATAGAAATAGGAAAGCTATCTGCCCGTAGCAGAACCCCCAAAGATAATAGAAAGCCCCCAAACATGTAATGGCGGTTAGACAAGAGGAAATACTGACACAGAAAGAAAATAGTATGAGCAAACGCTGGGGCCCAAACTATCTAAATAGAAAAGGACAGGAAGGGTACTTACTGCAATCCCAGAAAACCCTGAAAAACACCAACTCTACTAATTTCAAAATCACCTGAGATCACACGACCTCTACCACCTAAATTAGTTCTCTGGTGTAACAAAAACAGCAGCCACTGAAAAAACTGGAAAAAGCAAAAGTACAAAACACAGTGGCTGAACTAAACTGAGAGGGCAAAAGCCCCCGGAGGGGACCCAGAAGGCCCCCACAGAAGTGCAGGACCAAATGCAAAAATATAGCAAAAACACAAAATAAGAAATTGTCTTATCTGATAGCAGGAGATGCAGACACGAAACAGCAGGCTACAAGGGAAACTGGAAAGAAGGATTCAGACCAGAACAATTGCTCACCGGCAACCCTGATGGGAAAATGATTCCCTTAAATAAGACCAATCAGTAACACCTGATTCCCAGTCCTCACAATCCTCACTAGTACCGCTTGTAACCACCAGAGGGAGCCTCTGCTCAGAACTCATCTCAAACCCATTCACAACAGCTGCCTGTTGATTGTACAAGTTTTGTTATGTGTGAGGGGGCAGCCGAGTCAAGTGCTGCTGTTATTGCAGTGTTATAAAAGGTGGCAGCAGAATCTGTGTCGTGAAGTGAAGATATGTCTGTAAGAGGGAGGAGGGACTCAGAGAGCATTGGTAAATTGAGGTGTTTGAGATTTCTGCGAGGGTGAGTGAGTTTGTGGAGTGGGTGTTGTGCACTAGAAGAGGAGAGAGAAGAGAACGTCAGTAGGTTGTGATCAGACAGGGGAAGGGGTGAGTTAGTGAGTTTAGTAAGGGAACAGAGGCGGGTGAAGATAAGGTCGAGCGTGTGACCATCTTTGTGAGTGGCCGCAGAGGACCATTGAGTGAGGCCAAAGGAGGCAGTGAGCGATAAAAGTTTAGAGGCCGCTGGGGTGGAAGCATCAATGGGGATGTTGAAGTCACCCATGATGATAGTGGGGATGTCAGCAGAGAGGAAATGAAGCAGCCAGGTGGTGAAGTGGTCGAGAAAGGTGGAGATGGCAAGTTCTGGGGGGCGGTAGATGACAGCCAGCTGGAGGTTGGAGGGGGAGTAGATGCGGACGGAGTGCACCTCAAATGAGGGAGTAGTAGCGGAGGGGGGTAGTGGAATTGGGGCAAAGGAGCAGGTATCAGATAGGAGCAAACCAACTCCTCCACCACGTTTGTTGCTGGGGCGGGGGGTGTGAGATAGGTGGAATCCGCCATAAGAAAGTGCAGCTGGAGAGGCTGAGTCAGAGGGGGTGAGCCAGGTTTCGGTGATGCCAAGGAAGGAGAGTTTATTGGTGATGAAGAGGTCGTGGGTAAATGACAGTTTATTGCAGACAGAGCGTGCGTTCCATAGTGCTCCAGGTAGGGGGAACGGGGGAGTGGGGGCTGGGTGAATGGGTATGAGGTTATCATGGTTGCGAGGACGTGTAGAGGATCGTGGCAGGGTGATAGAAGTGAGTGTGGGGATGTGTTGAGGAGGGCCAGGATTTGGGGATATATCACCAGCAGTGAGGAGTAACAGACAGAGCGTTAAAGGTGGGAACAGGATAAGACATGGTGTGGCCGTGTGTTTCTGGAGAAAAAGGATTGTACGTGGAGGAACAGTTCTGAGGAGAAGGTGAGATGTCTGGGAGAATGGAGGGGAAAATGACTACTTCCTTACTAGGTGGGGGGATTACAGGGAGTAGGAAGAAAGTAAGTAGTATGGGGGTGAAAGTGAAAGAAAAGGAAACATGGTAGTGGTTATATATTCTGTCTACTTACAGTCAAATTCCAGTCCAATTCTAGTCTAATTCATAGTATAGTAATTAGAAATCTGTAATTTGAAATATGGAATTTGAAATAGTAAGCCTGTGAAGACTACGTCTGTGCAGACGCATGGCTCTGAATGTATCTGGGACTGAGGTGGATCAGCTGTGAGGGGGGATGTGGGCGTGATTACCCAGACCACATGGTCACAGATAAGCAAAGCTAATAAAACAGGGGGAAGGGACTGGCAGCTCAGGTATGCATGGGAGACACAAGAGGAATGAATGCAATTGTGAATACAGGAGGATGGGTAAGTAAAATGCCAGGGATACTATATGCACTTCTTAAACAGTCAAAAACAGAGAAAAAGCTGCATAGATGATTGCGTACCATGCAAAATTAATGCAGTTCACAAAACACAGTCACAGCAATTTGGCAAAGCTGGGGGAAATTTGGTTCATACCATGCAAAATTAATGCAGTTCACAAAACACAGTCACAGCAATTTGGCAAAGCTGGGGGAAATTTGGTTCATACCATGCAAAATTAATGCAGTTCACAAAACACAGTCACAGCAATTTGGCAAAGCTGGGGGAAATTTGGTTCATACCATGCAAAATTAATGCAGTTCACAAAACACAGTCACAGCAATTTGGCAAAGCTGGGGGAAATTTGGTTCATACCATGCAAAATTAATGCAGTTCACAAAACACAGTCACAGCAATTTGGCAAAGCTGGGGGACATTTGGTTCATACCATGCAAAATTAATGCAGTTCACAAAACACAGTCACAGCAATTTGGCAAAGCTGGGGGAAATTTGGTTCATACCATGCAAAATTAATGCAGTTCACAAAACACAGTCACAGCAATTTGGCAAAGCTGGGGAAATTTGGTTCATACCATGCAAAATTAATGCAGTTCACAAAACACAGTCACAGCAATTTGGCACAGCTGGGGGAAATTTGGTTCATACCATGCAAAATTAATGCAGTTCACAAAACACAGTCACAGCAATTTGGCAAAGCTGGGGGAAATTTGGTTCATACCATGCAAAATTAATGCAGTTCATAAAACACAGTCACAGCAATTTGGCAAAGCTGGGGGAAATTTGGTTCATACCATGCAAAATTAATGCAGTTCACAAAACACAGTCACAGCAATTTGGCAAAGCTGGGGGAAATTTGGTTCATACCATGCAAAATTAATGCAGTTCACAAAACACAGTCACAGCAATTTGGCAAAGCTGGGGGAAATTTGGTTCATACCATGTAAAATTAATGCAGTTCACAAAACACAGTCACAGCAATTTGGCAAAGCTGGGGGAAATTTGGTTCATACCATGCAAAATTAATGCAGTTCACAAAACACAGTCACAGCAATTTGGCAAAGCTGGGGGAAATTTGGTTCATACCTGTAGGAAGAGGAGAAACAGCTTGATTAGAGTGGTACAGATGATATTGCAGGAGCGATGAGTGGCCAAATGCATTCTAGAATTCTACTCTAATTCATAGTATAGTAATTAGAAATCTGTAATTTGAAATATGGAATTTGAAATAGTAAGCCTGTGCAGACTACGTCTGTGCAGACGCATGGCT
>JARQOD010012500.1:0-19380 GCA_033576555.1 Oophaga sylvatica | reverse complement strand
CATAGCCCCTTACTGTCCTAGACCACTGGGGACTGTCACATAGCCCCTTACTGTCCTAGACCACCAGGGACTCTGACATAGTCCTTACTGTCCTAGACCACCAGGGACCCTGACATAGCCCCTTACTGTCCTAGACCACCAGGGACCCTGACATAGCCCCTTACTGTCCTAGACCACCAGGGACCCTGACATAGTCCCTTACTGTCCTAGACCACCAGGCATGCTGACATAGCCCCTTACCGTCCAAGACCACCAAGGATCCTGACATAGCCCCTTACTGCCCCAGACCACAAGGGGCCCTGACATAGCCCCTTACTGTCCTAGACCACCGGGGACCCTGACATAGCCCCTTACTGTCCTAACCAGTTTGTGTGCTGACATAGCCCCTTACCATCCAAGACCACCAGGGATCCTGACACAGCCCCTTACTGCCCCAGACCACCGAGGATGCTGACATAGCCCCTTACTGTCCTAGACCACCGGGGATGCTGACATAGCCCCTTACTGTCCTAGACCACCGGGGATGCTGACATAGCCCCTTACTGTCCTAGACCACTGGGGACTGTGACATAGCCCCTTACTGCACTAGACCACCGGGGATGCTGACATAGCCTCTTACTGTCCTAGACCACCAGGGACCCTGACATAGCCCCTCACTATCCTAGACCACTATGGGTGCTGATATAGCCCCTTACTGTCCTAGACCACCAGGAATCCTGACATAGCCCCTTACTGTCCTAGACCACCAGGGACCCTGACATAGCCCCTTACTGTCCTAGACCACCAGGGACCCTGACATAGTCCCTTACTGTCCTAGACCACCAGGGATGCTGACATAGCCCCTTACCGTCCAAGACCACCAGGGATCCTGACATAGCCCCATACTGCCCCAGACCACAAGGGGCCCTGACATAGCCCCTTACTGTCCTAGACCACCAGGGACCCTGACATAGCCCCTTACTGTCCTAACCAGTTTGTGTGCTGACATAGCCCCTTACCATCCAAGACCACCAGGGATCCTGACACAGCCCCTTACTGCCCCAGACCACCGAGGATGCTGACATAGCCCCTTACTGTCCTAGACCACCGGGGATGCTGACATAGCCCCTTACTGTCCTAGACCACTGGGGACTGTGACATAGCCCCTTACTGTCCTAGACCACCGGGGATGCTGACATAGCCCCTTACTGTCCTAGACCACTGGGGACTGTGACATAGCCCCTTACTGCACTAGACCACCGGGGATGCTGACATAGCCTCTTACTGTCCTAGACCACCAGGGACCCTGACATAGCCCCTCACTATCCTAGACCACTATGGGTGCTGATATAGCCCCTTACTGTCTGAGACTAACAGGGATCCTGACATAGCCCCTTACTGTCCTAGACCACCAGGGATCCTGACATAGCCCCTAACTGTCCTAGACCACTGGGGACCGTGACATAGCCCCTTACTGTCCTAGACCACCAAGGGTGCTGACATAGCCCCTTACTGCTCTAGACCACTATGGGTGCTGACATTAACTACTTCACTACCATAGACTACAAGGTATTCTGACAATAATTGCTTAGTGCCTTGGATTGGAAAGGATGCTAACATTACCAGTTACTTACACTAGACCACCAGGAGTGCTGAAACCAACTCCTTACTGTCCTAGACCGCCAGGGATACTGACATTAACCTCTTACTCTCCTAGGCCACCAAGGATTCTAATATCCTGCCATAGATCACTAGTGATGCTGACTTTAACCCTTTGCTACCCTAGCCCACTATGGTCATTGATATTAACCTAATGTAGACCTAGACTATCAGCCATGCTAATATAAATCTCTTCCTACCCTAGACCACCAACGATACCGCTTTGCGTTCCTAAACCATCATTGATATTTATGATCCCTTATGGCCCTAGTGCATCAGAGACATTAGCATTGAGTACACTAGACCACCAGGGATATTGATGTTGATCTTAGTGAATACTCTAGACCACCAAGGATGTCGGTATTAACCCTTAAAGTGACTCTTTCCCCAATAGCAAATGTGACTATACAATTCTCATATATTGTCAGTCACTAGACCTACTGGCTCCAGGCTGTGTAGACATATCTCCCACAAAAATGACACCTTTCTTGTAGAGCGCCCATGTGCCAGTCATAAGAAATCTAGTGTAGAAGACATATGCAAATCAGGCTGAGAGGGCACTGCGGGCGTGTCAGTACACTTGGAAGAAGCAGTGACACGCCCCCAGTGCACTTTCAGCCTAATTTGCATATATCTTCTACAGTAGATTTCTCATGACTCTCACACCAGATCTCTACAAGGAAGGTGTCATTTTTATAGGGGGACAAGCGCCCATGCAAACAGACCGCTACGCCCATTAGTAAAGTAGAATATGCCACCTCTGTTTCACCAGGGGAAAAGGAAGATCTGTGCTGCTGACTTGTTTACCCCACAGAGCCTTGTTACACTGGATACAACTGCAACAAACCCTCAGCTGTTTGTGAGAGTGTTGGCACCGAATACGATGGCCAAGAACCATACTGCCCAAAACATAATCCTCTCAGCATAAACTGTGTTATTCCAAGAGCATGCCCATATGGCGGGATCACATCAGACCAGATGTCCCACAGCACCGCAGCAATATATACACAGGACAACTACCCCCAGCAAGTGACCCGAAGAAAAACAATGCCGCTGTCCCCCGCGGACCGCCATATTTCATCTGATCAAAAATTGTATGACAACGTGTCGCAACGACCTGCAATAATGTAACATAACGCAGACAAATCTCACTGACCTCAGATGGCAAATATGTGACAAAGCGAGAGAGCGGAGTACTGTGAGAGCTAATATAGAGAGCGGAGTACTGTGAGAGCGCTGATATAGAGAGCGGAGTACTGTGAGAGCGCTGATATAGAGAGCGGAGTACTGTGAGAGCACTGATATAGAGAGCGGAGTACTGTGAGAGCGCTGATATAGAGAGCGGAGTACTGTGAGAGTGCTAATATAGAGAGCGGAGTACTGTGAGAGCGCTGATATAGAGAGCGGAGTACTGTGAGAGGGCTAATATAGAGAGCGGAGTACTGTGAGAGTGCTGATATAGAGAGCGGAGTACTGTGAGAGTGCTGATATAGAGAGCGGAGTACTGTGAGAGTGCTGATATAGAGAGCGGAGTACTGTGAGAGTGCTAATATAGAGAGCAGAGTACTGTGAGAGTGCTGATATAGAGAGCGGAGTACTGTGAGAGTGCTGATATAGAGAGCGGAGTACTGTGAGAGTGCTGATATAGAGAGCGGAGTACTGTGAGAGTGCTGATATAGAGAGCGAAGTACTGTGAGAGTGCTAATATAGAGAGCGGAGTACTGTGAGAGTGCTGATATAGACAGCGAGTACTGTGAGAGTGCTGATATAGAGAGCGGAGTACTGTGAGAGGCTAATATAGAGAGCGGAGTACTGTGAGAGTGCTGATATAGGAGCGGAGTACTGTGAGAGTGCTGATATAGAGAGGCGGAGTACTGTGAGAGAGCTAATATAGAGAGCGAAGTACTGTGAGAGTGCTGATATAGAGAGCGGAGTACTGTGAGAGTGCTGATATAGAGAGCGGAGTACTGTGAGAGTGCTGATATAGAGAGCGGAAGTACTGTAAGAGTGCTGATATAGAGAGCGGAGTACTGTGAGAGTGCTGATATAGAGAGCGAAGTACTGTGAGTGCTATATAGAGAGCGGAGTACTGTGAGAGTGCTGACTATGAGAGCGGAGTACTGTGAGAGTGCTGATATAGAGAGCGGAAGTACTGTAGAGAGTGCTGATATAGAGAGCGGAAGTACTGTAAGAGTGCTGATATAGAGAGCGGAGTACTGTGAGAGTGCTGATATAGAGAGCGGAGTACTGTGAGAGGCTGATATAGAGAGCGGAGTACTGTGAGAGTGCTGATATAGGAGCGGAGTGACTGTGAGAGTGCTGATATAGGGAGCGGAGTGCTGTGAGAGTGCTGATATAGAGAGCGAGTACTGTGAGAGCTAATATAGAGAGCGGAGTAACGTGAGAGTGCTGATATAGACAGCGGAGTACTGTGAGAGTGCTGATATAGAGAGCGGAGTACTGTGAGAGAGCTAATATAGAGAGCGAAGTACTGTGAGAGTGCTAATATAGGAGCGGAGTACTGTGAGAGTGCTGATATAGGGAGCGGAGTGACTGTGGAGAGAGCTAATATAGAGAGCGAAGTACTGTAAGAGTGCTGATATAGAGAGCGGAGTACTGTGAGAGTGCTGATATAAGAGAGCGAAGTACTGTAAGAGTGCTGATATAGAGAGCGGAGTACTGTGAGAGCGCTAATATAGAGAGCAGAGTACTGTGAGAGCGCTAATATAGAGAGCGGAGTACTGTGAGAGAGCTGACATAGAGAGCGGAGTACTGTGAGAGTGCTAATATAGAGAGCGTAGTACTGTGAGAGTGCTGATATAGAGAGAGGAGTACTGTGAGAGTGCTGATATAGAGAGCGGAGTACTGTGAGAGTGCGAATATAAAGAGCGGAGTACTGTGAGAGTGCTGATATAGAGAGCGGAGTACTGTGAGAGGGCTAATATAGAGAGCGGAGTACTGTGAGAGTGCTGATATAGAGAGCGGAGTACAGTGAGAGTGCTGATGATATAGGAGAGAGCTAGTATGAGAGTAGTGCGATATAGAGAGCGAGTACTGTGAGAGTGCTAATATGAGAGCGAGTACTGTGAGAGTGCTAATATAGAGAGCGGAGTACTGTGAGAGTGCTGAATATAGAGAGCGGAGTACTGTGAGAGTGCTAATATAGAGAGCGAGTACTGTGAGAGTGCTGATATAGAGAGCGGAAGTACTGTGAGAGTGCTAATATAGAGAGTCGGAGTACTGTGAGGAGAGTGCTAATATAGAGAGCGGAAAGTACTGTGAGAGGTGAATATAGAGAGCGGAGTACTGTGAGAGTGCTGATATAGAGAGCGGAGTACTGTGAGAGTGCTGATATAGAGAGCGGAGAGTACTGTGAGAGTGCTATATAGAGAGCGGAGTACTGTGAGAGTGTAATATAGAAGAGAGGAGTACTGTGAGAGTGTGAATATAGAGAGCGGAGTACTGTGAGAGTGCTGATATAGAGAGCGGAGTACTGTGAGATGTGCTGATATAGAGAGCGGAGTACTGTGAGAGTGCTATATAGAGAGCGGAGTACTGTGAGAGGCTATATAGAGAGTGAAGTACGTGAAGTGTAATGGGAGTCTAGGCTATTAGGGAATGTGAGAATAGAGGGTACTGTGAGAGTGCTGATATAAAAGGCGGAGTACTGTAGTGCTAGATATAGAGAGCTGGAGAGTCGATAAGAGGCGAATATAGTGAGAGTACTGTAGAGGGTGATTAAGAGGACGAAGTATATGGAGAGTGCTGATATAGAGAGGAGACGTGGAGGTATATAGAGAGCGGAGTACTGTGAGAGTCTAATATAAGAGCGGAGTACGTGAGAGTGCTAATAAGAGAGTATGGAGAGAGAGTGATGTGAGAGGGATAAGTGAATAGAGAGCGAGAGTGAAGTGCTGTGAGGGCTGTAAGAGGGAGTGACTATAAGATGTGATATACGTGAGGAGTACTGTAGAGGTGAATAGGAGGGAAGAACTGTGAGAGTGCTATATAGAGAGCGGAGTACTGTAAGTGTATAGAGAGGATATGATGAAGTGCAAGTAAGCTGTGAGTCTGAATGAGAGTGGATATGTGAGAGTGCATAAGGGAGTACTGTGAGATGTAATGAGCGAGTATAGGTATATAGAGAGCGGAGATGTATGATGAGGTATAGAGCGGAGTACTGAGAGTGCTGATAGAGGAGACGGAGTGATATAGAGGGTATTAGAGAGCTAATAGGAGGGTATTAGAGGGTGATATGTGAGAGTCTGTAGAGAGCGTATAGGAGAGTGAGAATGTAGAGGAGATACTGGAGGAGCTATATAGAGAGGGTATGAGTAGGAGTAGTGATGTAATATAGAGAGCGGAGTACTTGAGTGCTATAGAAGCGAGTATGAGAGCAATAAGAGAGTACTGTGAGAGTGCTAATATAGAGAGGGAGTACTGTGAGAGTGCTAATATAGAGGAGGTATGTGAGAGTGCTATATAGAGAGCGGATACTGTGAGAGTGCTGATATAGAGAGCGAGTACTGTGAGAGTGCTATATAGAGAGCGGAGTACGTGGAGAGTGCTAATATAGAGAGCGAGTACTGTGAGAGTGCTGATATAGAGAGCGAGTACTGTGAGTGCTAATTGAGAGTAGTGAGTCTGTGAGAGTCAATATAGAGTCAGAGTACTGAGAGTGCGATATGGAGCGTGAATAGAGCGGAGTGTATTGAGAGGCTATACTAGGAGAGTGATGATATAGAGAGCGGAGTACTGTAGGAGTGCTAATATAAGAGGAGTACTGGAGTGATGATTAGAGAGCTGAGTATGTGAGAGTGAATAGGAGAGGCTATGTAGAGTGTAAGAGAGCTGAGAGTATTAGAGAGCGAGAGTATGAGAGAGCGATATAGAGAGGTACTGTGAGGTGATAGGCAATATTAGAGAGTGTAGGTACTGTGAGAGTGTAATATAGAGACGAGTTGTGAGAGTGCTGATATAGAGAGCGGTGGAGAGGCTATATAGAGAGAGAGTACTGAGAGTGCTAATATAGAGAGCGGAGTACTGTGAGGGTATAGAGGGGAGTACTGTGAGAGAGCTAGGAGTGAGTACTGTGAGAGTGCTGATATAGAGAGGGAGTACTGTGAGAGGCTAATATAGAGAGCGAGTACTGGAGAGTGCTAATATAGAGGCGAGAGTACTGTGAGAGTGCTGATATGGAAGCAGGATACTGTGAGAGTGTATATAGAGAGCTGAGATGTACGGAGAGTGTAATATAGAGAGCGAGTAGTGAGAGTGCTGATATAGAGAGGAGGTACTGTAGAGGTGTATATAGAGAGCGAAGAGTATGTGAGAGGTGCTAATTAGAGAGCGAGTACTGGAGAGTGCTATATAGAGAGCGCAGAGTACTGTGAGAGCGCTAATATAGAGAGCGGAGTACTGTAAGAGTGCTAATATAGAGAGCAGAGTACTGTGAGAGTGCTAATATAGAGAGCAGAGTACTGTGAGAGTGCTTATATAGAGAACAGAGTACTGTGAGAGTGCTGATATAGAGAGCGGAGTACTGTGAGAGTACTAATATAGAGAGCGGAGTACTGTGAGAGTGCTAATATAGAGAGCGGAGTACTGTGAGAGTGCTGACATAGAGAGCGGAGTACTGTGAGAGTGCTGATATAGAGAGCGGAGTACTGTGAGAGTGCTGATATAGAGAGCGGAGAACTGTGAGAGTGCTGATATAGAGAGCGGAGTACTGTGAGAGTGCTGATATAGAGAGCGGAGTACTGTGAGAGTGCTGATATAGAGAGCGGAGTACTGTGAGAGTGTTAATATAGAGAGCGGAGTACTGTGAGAGTGCTGATATAGAGAGCGGAGTACTGAGAGTGCTAATATAGAGAGCAGAGTACTGTGAGAGTGCTGATATAGAGAGCGGAGTACTGTAAGAGTGCTAATACAGAGAGCAGAGTACTGTGAGAGTGCTAATATAGAGAGCGGAGTACTGTAAGAGTGCTAATATAGAGAGCAGAGTACTGTGAGAGTGCTAATATAGAGAGCAGAGTACTGTGAGAGTGCTAATATAGAGAGCGGAGTACTGTGAGAGTGATAATATAGAGAGCGGAGTACTGTAAGAGTGCTAATATAGAGAGCAGAGTACTGTGAGAGTGCTAATATAGAGAGCAGAGTACTGTGAGAGAGCGGAGTACTTGGAGAATGCCGATATAGAGAGCGCAGTACTGTGAGAGCGGAGTACTGTGAGAGTGCTGATATAGAGAGCAGAGTACTGTGAGAGGGCTGATATAGAGCGGAGTACTGTGAGAGTGCTGATATAGAGAGCAGAGTACTGTGAGAGAGCGGAGTACTGTGAGAGTGCTGATATAGAGAGCGTAGTACTGTGAGAGGGCTGATATAGAGCGGAGTACTGTGAGAGTGCTGATATAGAGAGCGGAGTACTGTGAGAGGGCTGATATAGAGAGCAGAGTACTGTGAGAGGGCTGATATAGAGCGGAATACTGTGAGTGCTGATATAGAGAGGGGAGTAACTGTGAGAGTGCTAATATAGAGAGCGTAGTACAGTGAGAGGGCTAATATAGAGAGCGGAGTACTGTGAGAGTGCTGATATAGAGAGCGGAGTACTGAGAGTGCTAATAGAATCATAGAATCATAGAATCATAGAATGGTAGAGTTGGAAGGGACCTCCTGGGTCATCTGGTCCAACCCCTGCTCAAAGCAGGATTCTCTAAATCATCCCAGACAGATGTCTATCCAGCCTCTGTTTGAAGACTTCCATTGAAGGAGAACTCACCACCTCTTGTGGCAGCCTGTTCCACTCATTGATCACCCTAACTGTCAAAAAGTTTTTTCTAATATCTAATCTGTGTCTCCTCCCATTCAGTTTCATCCCATTGCTTCTAGTCTTTCCTTGCGCAAATGAGAATAAAGATGATCCTTCTACAATGTGACAGCCCTTGAGATATTTGTAGACAGCTATTAAGTCTCCTCTCAGTCTTCTTTTTTGCAAGCTAAACATTCCCAAATCCTGCAACCGTTCCTCATAGGACATGGTTTGCAGACCGGTCACCATTCTGGTGGCTCTTCTCTGAACTTGCTCCAGTTTGTTTATGTCTTTTTTAAAATGTGGTGCCCAAAACTGGACACAGTATTCCAGATGAGGTCTGACCAAAGAGGAGTAGAGGGCAATAATGACCTCACGTGATCTAGACTGTATGCTTCTGTTGATACATCCTAGAATTGCATTTGCCTTTTTTGCTGCTGCATCACACTGTTGACTCATGTTAAGTCTGTGATCAATTAGTATACCCAAGTCTTTTTCACATGTGCTGTTACTTAGCCCTATTCCTCCCATTTTGTATATGCTTTTTTCATTTTTATTGCCCAGATGTAGTACTTTGCATTTTTCCCTGTTAAAATCCATTCTGTTAGTTGCTGCCCACTGCTCCAGTTTATGTATATCTTTTTGAATCCTCTCTCTCTCTTCTCTAGTATTAGCTACCCCTCCTAGCTTTGTGTCATCAGCAAATTTGATCAGTTTACCCTCAATTCCTTCATCTAAATCATTGATAAAGATGTTGAACAATACAGGGCCCAAAACAGAGCCTTGTGGTACCCCACTTGAGACATTCTTCCAACTGGATGTGCAGCCATTTACAACCACTCTTTGGGTCCGATCACTAAGCCAGTTATGAATCCACCTAACAGTTGCCTTGTCCATTCCATACTTAGTCATTTTTTCAATAAGGATTGTGTGAGATACTTTGTCAAATGCTTTGCTGAAGTCAAGATATACTATATCTACAGCATTTCCCTGATCCACCCAGTCAGTGATTCTGTCATAGAAGGAAATTAAGTTAGTCTGACATGACTTATTAGTTACAAACCCATGCTGACTCTGTTTAATCACTTCATTCTTATCCAGGTACTTGCATACATGTTCTTTAATAATTTGTTCAAAGATCTTTCCTGGTATAGAAGTCAGACTCACCGGCCTGTAGTTCCCTGGGTCCACCTTCTTCCCCTTTTTGAAGATAGGAACAACATTTGCTCTTCTCCAGTCTTCTGGAACTTCTCCTGTTCTCCAAGAATTTTCAAAGATTATGGACAGCGGTTCAAGAATTTCTTCTGCTATCTCCTTCAGTACCCTGGGGTGTAATTCATCTGGACCTGGAGACTTGAATTCATTTAGGTTAGCTAAGTGTTTCCTCACTGTCTTTCTGTTTATAGATATCCTGGATTCTTCTATTCCTTTAATAGGACAGTGAAGATCAGTTGATGTTACATTTCCTTTCTGAGAGAAAACAGATGCAAAATAGGAATTTAAAAGTTCAGCCTTCTCAACATCCTGACTTACCATTTCATCATTTTCATCCTGTAAAAATCCTATAGCATCTTTGACTTTTCTTTTACTTTTGACGTATCCCCAAAATCCTTTTTTGTTGCTTTTGACGTCACTTGCAAGCCTTAATTCATTGTCAGCTTTAGATAATCTGATTTGTGCCCTGCAGTTTCTGCAGACGGCATTATATTCTTCTTTAGATATGCCTCCCTCTTTCCATTTGATAAACATTTCTTTCTTCCTTTTTAGCATGTGTTTAAGTTCTATGTTCATCCATCCTGGTTTCCTTAAATGCTTCCCATTCTTCCCTCTTTTCGGAATTGTTAACGATTGTGCTTTGAGAATCTCATTTTTCAAGATTTTCCATCCTTCCTGGACATTTTTGTCCTTAAGGATATCCAGCCATTGGATCCCTCCAATTCTCTTGCTGAGTTCCTTAAAATCTGCCTTTCTGAAATCTAACCTTGACGTCTGAGTCTTCACAGGTCTTCCTCCTCTTGTTATCCAAAATTCTAAAATAGCATGGTCACTACCTCCTAGGGTCCCAGCCACTCTTACCTCCTCCACCATTTCCTCCTGTTTATGAGGATTAGATCCAAGGTAGCAGATCCCCTTGTTTTCTCCATTACCTTTTGGAAGATAAAGTTGTCAGCAAGAGAGGATAAGAATTTCCTGGACCTGTTAGTTTTGCCTGAGAGAGATTCCCAACAAATGTCTGGATAGTTGAAATCTCCCATGACCACTATGTCATATTTTTTGGAGAACTTGGCCATTTGATGCATAAAGAGTTCATCCATATCTTCAGCTTGCACAGGCGGCCTGTAGTAAATGCCTACAATGGTGTCCTTTCCATTGTTCTGTCCTTGTATTCTTACCCAAACAGTTTCCACAGAACTCCCAGTCTCTGAAGCTTCAATCTCTGTGCAGATATACGCTTTTCTAACATACAATGCAACACCTCCTCCTCGTTTATCAAGTCTGTTTCTTGCAAATAAGTTGTAACCTTCTAGCCTTGTATTCCAATCATGTGTATCGTCCCACCAAGTCTCAGTGATTCCAATGACATCATATTTCTTCTCCTGCGTTAGTAGCTCCAGTTCTCCTTGTTTGTTGCCCATGCTTTGTGCATTCGTATAGAAACACTTTAGTTTGTGATTGGTTTCTCTTTCTTCAATATTTTTATTATGTAGATTTTTTTGTCTTTGTTCTTCCCCTTCACTTCTAATAGCAGAAATCTCAATAGTATTTGTCAGGTGTATGGCTTTTGCTGGCGTTTTGCTTCCCTTCCCACATTGTTCTAGTTTAAAGCTCTCCTGATGAGTGTAGCAAGGCGACTTCCAAATACATGTTTTCCAGTCTTCGTAAGGTGCACCCCATCTCTAGCAAGTAGTCCATCATACAGGTAATTCACTCCGTGATCCAGAAATCCAAATCCTTGCTGACGGCACCATCGACGTAGCCAGTTGTTCACCTGCAGAATCTTATTCCACCTCCTTGTTCCATGGCCATCCACTGGAAGGATGGAGGAGAAGACCACCTGCGCTCCCAGTTCTTTCACTTTCTTACCTAAGTTTTCAAAGTCACTGCAGATGGTTTCCAGGTCACTTCTTGTGGTGTCATTTGTCCCCACATGTATTAGCAGGAATGGGTAGTCATCTTTAGGTCTGAAGAGTCCTGATATCCTGTCAGACACATCTTTAATTTTTGCACCTGGAAGACAGCACATTTCTCTTGAGGTTATATCTGGTCTGCAGATAGCGGCCTCTGTTCCTCTCAACAGGGAATCGCCCATGACAACAACTCTCCGTTTCTTCTTCACAACATTTTTCTTCTCCATTCAGGAGGACTCTGAGGGCGTACAAGGTTGTTTGTGGGCAAAGTCTTATCCTGATGTATTTCTTCATCGTTCTCCTGTGTAAGAGCCTGGTATTGGTTCCTGAGCAGAATTGGTGCTGACTGCCTCCTGATCCTCCTGCTTCTCTGGGTCACATGCTTCCATTCCTCTGTTTCTTCAGTTGCACTTCGAATTTCTTCTCTTTCTGTACCATGAAGAGATAATTCTGCTCTGTCTAAGAACTCTTCACCTTCCTTAATGGTCTTCAATGTAGATAACCTCTCTTCCAGATTTTGCAACTTTTCCTCCAACAGGGACACAAGCTTGCATTTGTGGCATGTGAAATTTGGCTTTTCCACTGGTAAGTCTATGAACATGTAGCAAGAAATGCAGCTCACCACATGGCTCCTGGCCTCTTCCATGTTCTTATTGTTCAAGAGATAATCAAGCGGTGAAATATAAGCCGAAACTCGCGGAGACTCTTCACTTATCCCAGAAGGCACTGGGAATATGCAAATTATCTCCTCGGGACTCCTCCCCTGGTTTACTGATGTCCTCCTTTCAGCTGCAACAGCCAAAATCCAGTGTTCCTTGAGCTCGCGGAGACTCTTCACTTATCCCAGAAGGCACTGGGAATATGCAAATTATCTCCTCGGGACTCCTCCCCTGGTTTACTGATGTCCTCCTTTCAGCTGCAACAGCCAAAATCCAGTGTTCCTTGAGCTCGCGGAGACTCTTCACTTATCCCAGAAGGCACTGGGAATATGCAAATTATCTCCTCGGGACTCCTCCCCTGGTAATATAGAGAGCAGAGTACTGTGAGAGTGCTAATATAGAGAGCGGAGTACTGTGAGAGTGATGATATAGAGAGCGGAGTACTGTGAGAGTGCTGATATAGAAAGCAGAGTACTGTGAGAGTGCTAATATAGAGAGCGGAGTACTGTGAGAGTCCTAATATAAAGAGCAGAGTACTGCGAGAGTGCTGATATAGAGAGCAGAGTACTGTGAGAGTGCTAATATAGAGAGCGGAGTACTGTAAGAGTGCTAATATAGAGAGCAGAGTACTGTGAGAGAGCTGATATAGAGAGCAGAGTACTGTGAGAGTGCTAATATATAGAGCGGAGTACTGTAAGAGTGCTAATATAGAGAGCAGAGTACTGTGAGAGTGCTAATATAGAGAGCAGAGTACTGTGAGAGTGCTGATATAGAGAGCGGAGTACTGTAAGAGTGCTAATACAGAGCAGAGTACTGTGAGAGTGCTAATATAGAGAGTGGAGTACTGTAAGAGTGCTAATATAGAGAGCAGAGTACTGTGAGAGTGATAATATAGAGAGCAGAGTACTGTGAGAGTGCTAATATAGAGAGCGGAGTATTGTGAGAGTGCTAATATAGAGAGCAGAGTACGGTGAGAGTGCTTATATAGAGAGCAGAGTACTGTGAGAGTGCTGATATAGAGAGCAGAGTACTGTGAGAGTGCTAATATAGAGAGCGGAGTACTGTGAGAGTGCTAATATAAAGAGCAGAGTACTGTGAGTGTGCTGATATAGAGAGCGAAGTACTGTGAGAGAGCTGATATAGAGAGCAGAGTACTGTGAGAGTGCTAATATAGAGAGCGGAGTACTGTAAGAGTGCTAATATAGAGAGCAGAGTACTGTGAGAGTGCTAATATAGAGAGCAGAGTACTGTGAGAGTGCTGATATAGAGAACACAGTACTGTGAGATTGCTGATATAGAGAGCAGAGTACTGTGAGAGTGCTGATATAGAGAGCGGAGTACTGTAACAGTGCTAATATAAAGAGCGGAGTACTGTGAGTGCTGATATAGAGAGCAGAGTACTGTGAGAGTGCTAATATTGAGAGCGGATTACTGTGAGAGTGCTAATATAGAGAGTGGAGTACTGTGAGAGTGCTAATATAGAGAGCAGAGTACTGTGAGAGTGCTAATATAGAGAGCAGAGTACTGTGAGAGTGCTAATATAGAGAGCGGAGTACTGTGAGAGTGCTAATATAAAGAGCGGAGTATTGTGAGAGTGCTGATATAGAGAGCAGAGTACTGTGAGAGAGCGGAGTACTGTGAGAGTGCTGATATAGAGAGCAGAGTACTGTGAGAGTGCTAATATAGAGAGCGGAGTACTGTGAGAGTGCTAATATAAAGAGCAGAGTACTGTGAGAGTGCTGATATAGAGAGCGGAGTACTGTGAGAGAGCTGATATAGAGAGCAGAGTACTGTGAGAGTGCTGATATAGAGAGCAGAGTACTGTGAGAGTGCTAATATAGAGAGCAGAGTACTGTGAGAGAGCTGATATAGAGAGCAGAGTACTGTGAGAGAGCAGAGAACAGTGAGAGTGCTGATATAGAGAGCGGAGTACTGTGAGAGTGCTGATAGAGAGCGGAGTACTGTGAGAGTGCTGATATAGAGAGCGGAGTACTATGAGAGTGCTGATATAGAGAGCGGAGTACTGTGAGAGTGCTGATATAGAGAGCGGAGTACTGTGAGAGGGCTGATATAGAGAGCGGAGTACTGTAACAGTGCTAATATAAAGAGCGGAGTACTGTGAGATATAGAGAGCGAGTACTGTGAGAGTGCTAATATAGAGAGGCGGAGTACTGTGAGAGTGCTAATATAGAAGCAGAGAGTACGTGGAGAGGATTGGAAGTGATATAGAGAGCGAGTACTGTGAGGCTATAAGAGCGAGTACTGTGAGTGCTATATAGAGAGCAGAGTACTGTGAGAGTGCTATATAGAGAGCGGAGTACTGTGGAGTGCTGATATAGAGCTGGAAGTACTGTGAGAGTGCTATATAGAGAGCGGAGTACTGTGAGAGTGCTATATAGAGAGCGGAGTACTGTGAGAGTGCTGATATAGAGAGCGAGTACTGTGAGAGTGGATATAGAGAGCGGAGTACTGTGAAGTGCTATATAGAGAGCGAGTACTGTGAGAGTGCTAATATAGAGAGCGGAGTACTGTGAGAGTGCTATATAGAGAGCGGAGTACAGTGAGAGGGCGATATAGTAGAGCGGAGTACTGTGAGAGTGCTAATATAGAGAGCGGAGTACTGAGAGTGCTGATATAGAGAGCGAGTACTGTGGAGTCTATATAGAGAGCGAGTACGTGAGTGCTATATAGAGAGCGGAGTATGTGAGAGTGCTGATATAGAGAGCGGAGTACTGTGAGAGTGTCTAATATAGAGAGCGAGTACTGTGAGAGTGCTGATATAGAGAGAGTACTGTGAGAGTGCTGATATAGAGAGCGGAGTACTGTAGAGTGCTATATAGAGAGCGGAGTACTGTGAGAGTGCTATATAGAGAGCGGATTGTACGTGAGTGCTAATATAGAGAGCGAGTACTGTGAGAGTGTGATATAGAGAACGAGTACTGTGAGAGTGCTGATATAGAGAGCAGAGTACTGTGAGAGTGCTATATAAAGAGCGAGTACTGTGAGAGTGCTATATAAGAGCGAGTACTGTGAGTGTGCTGATATAGAGACGGAGTACTGTGAGAGAGCTGATATAGAGAGAGGATACTGTGAGAGTGCTGATATAGAGAGCGGAGTACTGTGAGAGTGCTAATATAGAGAGCGGAGTACTGTGAGAGTGCTGATATAGAGAGCGGAGTACTGTGAGAGTGCTGATATAGAGAGCGGAGTACTGTGAGAGTGCTGATATAGAGAGCGGAGTACTGTGAGAGTGCTGATATAGAGAGCGTAGTACTGTGAGAGGGCTGATATAGAGCGGAGTACTGTGAGAGTGCTGATATAGAGAGTGGAGTACTGTGAGAGTGCTAATATAGAGAGCGGAGTACTGTGAGAGTGCTGACATAGAGAGCGGAGTACTGTGAGAGTGCTGATATAGAGAGCGGAGTACTGTGAGAGTGCTAATATAGAGAGCGGAGTACTGTGAGAGTGCTGATATAGAGAGCGGAGTACTGTGAGAGTGCTGATATAGAGAGCGGAGTACTGTGAGAGTGCTGATATAGAGAGCGGAGTACTGTGAGAGTGCTGATATAAGAGCGGAGTACTGTGAGAGTGCTGATATATAGAGCGGAGTACTGTGAGAGTGCTGATATAAAGAGGGGAGTACTGTGAGAGTGCTGATATAGAGAGGGGAGTACTGTGAGAGTGCTGTATAGAGAGCGGAGTACTGTGAGAGTGCTGATAAGAGGCGGAGTACTGTGAGGTGCGATATAGAAGCTTTATGTGAGAGAGCGGAGTACTGTGAGAGTGCCGATATAGAGACGGAGTACTGTGAGAAAAGGGGGGAACTGTGAGAGTGCTGATATTAGAGAGCGGAGTCTGTGAGGGGGATATAGAGCGATTTATGTGAGAGTGCGATATAGAGGCAGAGTACTGTGAGAGACGGAGTAATGTGAAGTGCTGATATAGAGAGCGTAAGTACTGGAGAGGGCTGGTATAGAGGGAGTACTGTGAGAGTCCCTATATAGAAGCGGAGAAGTGAGAGTGCTGAATATAGAGAGCGGAGTACTTGAGAGGGGATATAGAGCGGAGACTGTGAGAGTGCTGATTGGAGAGCAGAGTACTGGAGGTGCTGAATAGAGCGGAGTACTGTGAGAGTGCTGATATAGAAGCAGAGTACTTGAGAGTGCTGATATAGAGGCGGATTACGTGAGATGCTGATAAAGAGCAGGTACTGTGAGTGTGCTGATTATAAAAGAGCAAGAACTGTGGAGTGCTGATATAGAGAGCGGAGTAACTGTGAGAGTGCTGAATAGAGAGCGGTACTGGAGAGTGCTAATAAAAGACGAGTACTGTGAGAGTGCTGATATAGAGACGGGTATGTGAGAGTGCTGATATAGAGAGCGGAGACTTGAGAGTGCTGATATAGAGAGCGGAGTACTGTGAGAGTGCTGAATAGAGAGCGGAGTACTGTGAGAGAGCGGAGTACTTTGAGAGTGCCGATATAGAGAGCGAGTACGTGAGAGCGGAGTACTGTGAGAGTCGATATAGAGAGCAGAGTACGTGAGGGGGTGATATAAGCGGAGTACTTTTAGAGTGCTGATATAGAGAGCAGAGTACTGTGAGAGAGCGGAGTACTGTGAGAGTGCTGATATAAAAGAGCGTAGTACTGGAGAGGGCTGATATAGGGGGAGTACTGGGGAGAGTGTGATATAAAGAGCGGAGGTACTGTGAGAGTGCTGTATAGAGACGGAGTACTGTGAGAGGGCTGATATAGAGAGCAGAGTACTGTGAGAGGGCTGATATAGAGCGGAATACTGTGAGTGCTGAATAGAGAGCGGGTACTGTGAGGGGGTGATATAGAGAGCGGGTACGGGTGAGAGGGCTGATATAGAGCGGAGTACTGTGAGAGTGCTAATAGAAGCGGAGTCGTGAGAGTGCTGATATAGAGAGCAGAGTACTGTGAGAGTGCTGATATAGAGCGGAGTACTGTGAGAGGCTGATAAGAGAGCGATTACTGTGAGAGTTTTATATAGAGAGGGGATTACTGTGAGAGTGCTGATATAGAGAGCAGAGTACTGTGAGAGGCTGAATAAGGCGGAGTACTGTGAGAGTGCTGATATAGAGAGCGGAGACGTGAGAGTGATTAGGAGCAAGTACTGTGAGAGTGCTGATATAGAGAGCGATTACTGTGGAGGCGATATAGAGAGCAGAGAAACTGTGAGTGCTGATATAGAGAGCGGAGTACTGTGAGAGAGCGGAGTACTTGAGAGTGCCGATAAAAGAGAGCGAGTACTGTGAGAGCGTGTACTGTGAGAGTGCTGTATAGAGAGCGGAGTACTGTGAGAGGGCTGAAAAAGAGCGGAGTACTGTGAGAGTGCTGATATAGAGAGCAGAGTATGTGAGAGAGGGGAGTACTGTGAGAGTGCTGATTTTAAGAGCGGTAGTACTGTGAGAGGGCTGATAAGAGCGGAGTACTGAGAGGCTGATATAGAAGCGGAGTACTGTGAGAGTGCTGATATAGAGAGCGGAGTACTGTAGAGGGCATAAGAGAGCGAGTACTGTGAGGGCTGATATAGAGCGATACTGTGAGTGCTAAATATAGAGAGCGGAGTACTGAGAGTGCTGAAATAGAAGCGGAGTACTGTGAGAGGGCTGAAAAGAGAGCGGAGTACTGTGAGAGGGCTGATATAGAGCGGAGTACTGTGAGAGTGCTAATATAGAGAGCGGAGTACTGTGAGAGGGCTGATATAGAGAGCAGAGTACTGTGAGAGTGCTGACATAGAGAGCGGAGTACTGTGAGAGTGCTGATATAGAGAGCGGAGTACTGTGAGAGTGCTAATATAGAGAGCGGAGTACTGTGAGAGTGCCGATATAGAGAGCGGAGTACTGTGAGAGAGCGGAGTACTGTGAGAGGGCTGATATAAGAGAGCAGAGTACTGTGAGAGTGCTGACATAGAGAGCGGAGTACTGTGAGAGTGCCGATATAGAGAGCGGAGTGTTGTGAATGGGTTTGAGATGAGTTCTGAGCAGAGGCTCCCTCTGGTGGTTACAAGCGGTACTAGTGAGGATTGTGAGGACTGGGAATCAGGTGTTACTGATTGGTCTTATTTAAGGGAATCATTTTCCCATCAGGGTTGCCGGTGATCAATTGTTCTGGTCTGAATCCTTCTTTCCAGTTTCCCTTGTAGTCTGCTGTGTCGTGTCTGCATCTCCTGCTATCAGATAAGACAATTTCTTATTTTGTGTTTTTGCTATATTTTTGCATTTTGTCCTGCACTTCTGTGGGGGCCTTCTGGCTCCCCTCCGGGGGCTTTTGCCCTCTCAGTTTAGTTCAGCCACTGTGTTTTTACTTTTGCTTTTTCCAGTTTTTTCAGTGGCTGCTGTTTTTGTTACACCAGAGAACTAATTTAGGTGGTAGAGGTCGTGTGATCTCAGGTGATTTTGAAATTAGTAGAGTTGGTGTTTTTCAGGGTTTTCTGGGATTGCAGTAAGTACCCTTCCTGTCCTTTTCTATTTAGATAGTTTGGGCCCCAGCGTTTGCTCATACTATTTTCTTTCTGTGTCAGTATTTCCTCTTGTCTAACCGCCATTACATGTTTGGGGGCTTTCTATTATCTTTGGGGTTCTGCTCCGGGGCAGATAGCTTTCCTATTTCTATCTTTAGGTGTAGTTAGTTTCTCAGGCTGTGACGAGGCGTCTAGGACCAACGTAGGAACGCTCCACGGCTGCCTCTAGTTGCGGTGGTTAGTCAGGGTACTGCAATCTCATAGATTCCAACTGCTCTGGTGTATTTCCTTTTTTGCCTGCACTCCTCAGCTACCGTAACATAACAGTATCACCGGCCATAAAAATTGTATGGTACTCACAGAAGGGAAAAAATATTTTGAAGGAAGAAAAGTTGTCAGAGATATTTTTCTGTTTGTTGCATTTTTTTTTTTTTTCCCTCTGTATCTCTGGGTGCTGGGGAGGATCTTTTCTCCCAATGGAGTTTGCACAGTTGTCTGGCCGTGTGGATCAGCTTGCCACTGAGGTTCAGAGTATTGCTATCTATCTTGCTAGGTTGCCTGTTGTGGAACCTAGGATTCCCATACCAGATTTGTTTTTAGGGGATCGAGCTAAGTTTCAGAATTTCAAAAATAATTGTAAATTGTTACTTGCCTTAAAATCT
>JARQOD010012499.1:0-19394 GCA_033576555.1 Oophaga sylvatica | reverse complement strand
AGAGACAAACACCGCCCTCACTGTTGGGACAAACCCCCCCCTTTATTTTAAGAAAAAACCCCCCCCTATTACTTTAGACAAAAACCGCCCTACATCTGTTGAAAAAAACCCCACCCTATTATGATAGAAAAAACCCCGCCCCTTTTTATGTATAAGAAAAAACACCGCCCAATAGTTAGACAAACACCCCCCCCTTATTATGTATAGAGAAAACACCCGCCCTATTACGTAGAGAAAACACCGCCCCTACTTACTGTATGAGACAAATACCCCCTACTTACTGTATAGAGACAAACCCCGCCCCTACTTATGTAAGAGACAAACACCCGCCCTACTTACTGTAAGGACAAACACCGCCCTATTTACTGTATAGAGAAAAACCCCCCCGCCCTCCCTACTGTATAGAAGACAAACCCCCCCTACTTACTGTATGAGACAACACCCGCCCCTATTTACTGTATAGAGAAAAAACCACCGCCTCTTACTGTATAGAGACAAACCCCCACCCTCCTTACTGTATAGAGAAAAAACCGCCCTACTTACTGTTAGAGACAAACACCCCCCCTATTACGAATAGAGACAAACACCCCCCTACTTACTGTTAGAGACAAAACCCACCCCTACTTACTGTATAGAGACAAACACCCCCCTACTTACGATTAGAGAAAACACCGCCCCTACTTACTGATAGAGACAAAACCCGCCCTACTTTACTGTAATAGAGAAAACACCCGCCCTACTTACTGTTTTGAGACAAACCCCCCCTTACTTATGTAAGAGGACAAACACGCGCCCTTTACTGTATGAGACAAACACCCGCCTCCTTACTGTATAGAGACAAACACCGCCCTCTTACTGTATGAAAAAAACACCCCCCTTACTTACTGTTAGAGAAAAACCCCCCCCCTTTTTTAAAAGAAAAAAAACACCCCCCCTTTTACGTTTGGAAAAAACCCCCCCCATTTTTTATGAGAAAAACCCCCTCCCCTTTTTTTTGTTGGGGAAAAAAACCCCCCCCTTTTTCTTTTTATAGGAAAACACCCCCCATTAGTTTGGGGAAAAAACCGCCCCCCTTTTTTTTTGAGAAAAACCCCCCCCTTTTAAGACAAACACCCCCCCCTTAATGTATAGAAAAAAACCCCCCTTTTATTTAAAGTTTAGAGACAAACCCCGCCCTTATTTTTTTTGGGACAAAACCCCCCCTATTCTGTATAGAAAAACCCCCCCCCTTTTTCTGTATAGAGAAAACACCCCTATTACTTATAGCAAAAACCCCCCCCCTTTTTTGTTGGGGACAAACCCCCCCTTTTAAGATGAGCAAAACCCCCCCCTATTACTGTTTAGAAAAACCCGCCCCCAATTACGTTAGAAAAAACCCCGCCCCACTTAGTTAGGACAAACCCCCCCAAATTCGAAAGAGAAAACACCCCCCCTATTCTTTTGGGGAAAAAAAACCCCCCTACTTAGTAAGAGACAAAACCCCCCCCTATTACGAAAGGGGAAAAAACACCCCCCTTTTTCTGTTAGGGGAAAAAACCCCCCCTTTTTACTGTATGAAAAAACCCCACCCCTCTTACATAGAAAAAACAACCTTACTTACGTTGGGAAAAACACCCCCCCCTTTTACTTTTATAGAGAAAAAACACCCGCCCCTTTTTACTTATGGCAAAACCCCCCCCTTATTTAGTTTTAGAAAAAACCCCCCCCCATTATTTGGGGAAAACCCCCCCTCTTACTTTTAAAGACAAACACCCCCCTTTTTATTTTAGAGAAAACCCCCCCATTTAGGAAAAAAAACCCCCCCCCTTTTACTGTATAAGACAAAACCCCCCATTACTAGGCAAACCCCCGCCCTCTTATTTTAGGACAAACCCCCCCTCTTACGAAAAGGGAAACCCCCCCCTTTACGAAGGAAAAACACCCCCCCCATTTGTAAAAACAAAACCCCCCTTTATTTGGGGACAACACCCCCTTTTATGTATAGAGAAAAAACACCCCTACTTTTGAAAAAACAAAACCCCCCCTTTTTTGGGAGCAACCCCCCCCCCACTTAAACTTTGAGACAAACACCCCCCCTATTTAGGTTTAGAGCAAAACCGCCCCATTTAGGAGCAAACCCCCCCCCTATTCTTAAAAACAAACCCCCCCCAATTAGATGGGGAAAAAAACCCCCCCCTTATTATAAAAACAAACCCCCCCTATTTTATTATGGAAAAAACCCCCCCTTACGATAGAGACAAACACACCTACTTACTGTTAGAGACAACACCGCCCACTTACCAAATAGAGACAAACACCCGCCCTACTTACTGTATAGAGACAAACACCGCCCCTACTTACTGTATAGAGACAAACACCGCCCCTACTTACTGTATAGAGAAAACACCCGCCCTACTTACTGTATAGAGACAAACCCACCTCCACCTCACCCTTTACTGTATAGAGACAAACACCCCCCTCTTACTGTAAGAGACAACACCCCCCCTACTTACTGTATAGAGACAAAACCGCCCTACTTACTGATAGAGACAAACACCGCCCCTACTTACTGTATGAGACAAACACCCGCCCTCTTACTGTATAGAGAAAAACCCCTTTACGTAAACAAAACCACTACTGTGAGACAAACACGCCTCTACGGACAATCCGCCTCTTACGATAGGACAACACCCCTACTTACTGTATAGAGAAACGCCCTTTATTTATGAGAACAAAACCACCTACTTATGTAGAACAAAACCCCTATTACTGAAGAGCAAACACCGCCTACTTACTGTAAGAGACAAAACCGCCTACTTCGTGAGAACACCGCCTATTACTGTTAGAGAAACACCCCCTACTTACGTATAGAGACAAACCCTCTACTATGTATAGAACAAAACCGCCCTAATATTTAGAGCAAACCCCCCTACTTACTGTTAGAGAAAAACCGCCCATTATGATATCAAAACCCCTACTTACTGTATAGAGCAAACACGCCCTATACGATAGAACAACACCCCCTACTTATGTATAGAGACAAACACCGCCTACTTACGATAGAGACAAACACCCCTCTTACGTGAGACAACACCGCCTCTTACTGTATGAGACAACCCCCCCTCTTACGATAGAGACAACACGCCCTACTTACTGTAAGACAAACCCCCCCTACTTATGTAGAACAAACACCCCCTACTTACGATAGGACAAACACCGCCCTATACTGTTAGGACAAAACCCCACTATAGGACCCCCTTATAGAAACACCCTTACTAAGAAACCCCTTTATGTATAGAACCCCCTCTATGATAGAGCAACCCTCTTAGTAAGAAAACACGCCCCTCTCTTGAACCCCTCTATTATGGACACACCCCTATACTTAGACAACACCCTCTACTGTAACAAAACCCCTATTACGTATGAGAAACACCCTATAGGAAAACACCCTTACTGTATAGAGAAAACAGCCTCTCTAGAGAAACCCGCCTATTAGTAAGAAACCCTCTGTTAGCAACCCCCTACTTAGATAGAGAAACCCCTTCTGTATGAACAACACCGCCTATACTGTATGAGACAAAACGCCATTATGTATGACAAACACCGCCTCTTACTGTATGAGACAACACCCTATTCTAGACAAACACGCCCCTATTAGTATAGAGACAAACACCCTACTTACTGTAGAGACAAAACCCCCTACTACGAGAGACAAACACCCCCTATTATGTATAGAGACAAACCCACTTACTGATAGACAAACCCGCCTACTTATGTATAGACAACCCCTACTTACTGTATGGACAAACCCGCCCTACTTACTGTAGAGCAACCGCCTCTAGTTAGAGACAACCGCCTACTTACTGTAGAGACAAAACCGCCCTACTATGTATAGACAAACACGCCTCTTATGTATAGGACAAATACCCCCCTACTTACTGATAGAGACAACACCCTACTTACTGATAAGACAACACGCCCTCTACGATGAAAACACCGCCTATTACTGTAAGACAAACCCCGCCCTACTTATGTATAGACAAACACCCCTACTTACGTAGAGACAAACACGCCCTATTACGATGAAAACACCGCCTACTTACTGTAAGAGACAAAACCCGCCCTCTACGATAGAAAACACCGCCCTACTTATGTATAAGACAAACCGCCCTACTACGTAGAGACAAACCCCCCTACTTACTGTTAGGACAACACCGCCTACTATGTTAGAGACAAACACCCCTACTTAGTAAGAAAAACCCCCTACTTACTGTATGAGACAAACACCCCCTATTATGTATAGACAAACCCACTATGTTAGACAACACCCTATTACTGTATAGAGAAACACCGCCTACTACTGTAAGAACAAACCCTTACTGTTAGAAAAACCCCTCTTACTGTAGAGAACACCCCCCCTACTTAGTATAGACAAACACCGCCCTACTTCTGATAGAGACAAACCGCCCCTATACTTTAGAGACCAAACCACCCTACTACTGTATAGAGACAAACCAAAAAAAAAAAAAAAAAAAAAAAAAAAAAAAAAAAAAAAAAAAAAAAAAAAAAAAAAAAAAAAAAAAAAAAAAAAAAAAAAAAAAAAAAAAAAAAAAAAAAAAAAAAAAAAAAAAAAAAAAAAAAAAAAAAAAAAAAAAAAAAAAAAAAAAAAAAAAAAAAAAAAAAAAAAAAAAAAAAAAAAAAAAAAAAAAAAAAAAAAAAAAAAAAAAAAAAAAAAAAAAAAAAAAAAAAAAAAAAAAAAAAAAAAAAAAAAAAACCCCCCCCTACTTTAAAAGAGACAACACCTACTTATTAAGACAAACCCCCCCTTTTAAAAACCAAACCCCCCTACTTACGATAGAGACAAACCGCCCTTTTAAAAAAAAACCCCAAACCCCTACTAAAAAAAAAACCGCCCCTTGTTAGAGAAAAACCCCCCCCTTACAATAGAGCAAACCCCCCTACTTACTGTAGAGAAAAACCCCCCCTTTTTTAAAGAAAAAAACCCCCCCTTAAATGAAAAAACCCCCTACTTAAAGGCCCCCTTTTTAAGAAAACCCCCCCCTTCGAAGAAAAACACCCCCCTACTTATGTAAGAAAAACCGCCCTTTTTTTGGAGAAAAACCCCCCCTTATAAAAAAAAACCCCACCTTATAAGGAAAACCTCCCTTCTTAGAAAAACCCCCATTACTTATGTAACAAAACCCCCTTTTTAGGAACAACCCCCCTACTTAGAGAAACACCCCCCAAATTTTAAAACCCAACCCCCACTATTTTTAAAAAACAACCCCCCTTTAGAAAAAAACACCGCCCTCTTACTTTAGAGCAAAACCCCCCTACTTATGGGAAAAAAACAACCCCCTCAGAAAACAAACCCCCTACTAAGAAAAAACCCCCCTTATGTTAAAAAACCCCCCCTACTTAGAAAAAACCGCCCTCTTTTAAGAGACAAAACCCCCCCCTCTACGTATAGAGACAACACCCCCATTTTAGAAAAAACACCCCCCCCTTATTAAAACAAAACCGCCCTCTTCTGTATAGAAAAACCCCCGCTCTTAGAAAAAAAACCCCCACTTAGATAGAAAAACCCGCCCCTACGTTTAGAAAACCCCCCCTTAGAAACAAACCCCCTTTGAAAAAATAAAAAAAAACCCCCCCTAACCCCCAATTAAGAAAAACCCCCATTTAAATAAGACAAACCCCCCTCTTACGAAGAGCAAACCCCCTCTTACTTTATTAGAAAAAACCCCCCTTACGATAGAAAACCCCCCTCATGGAAAAAACCCCCCCTTTAAAAGACAACCCCCCCCTTTACTGTAAGAGACAAAACCCCCTCTTATGTGGACAAAAAAGCCCTTTTGTATAGAGACAAACACCCCTAAAAAACCCCCCCCTACCCCTTAAAAAAAAACCCCCCCTTCGTTAGGACAAAACCCCCCCTTTTAAAGAGACAAAACCCCCTACTTACGGGGAAAACCCCCAACCAAACCCCATACAAAAAACCCCTTTAGAAACAACCCCCCCTACTTTATAGAGAAAAACCCCCCTTTAACAAACCCCCAAAACAAAGCCCCCCTTAGTTGAGAAAACCCGCCCTACTTAGTATGGGAAAACACCCCACATTTGATCCCCAAACCGCCCCTATTTTAAAGGAAAAACCCCCCCCACTTTATAGAGACAAAACCCCCCTTTCTTATGAAACAAAAAACCCCCACTTTTAGGAAAAACCGCCCTACTTATTGAGACAACACCCCCTATACTGTTGGAGAAAACCACCCGCCCTACTATGAAAAACAAACACCCCCCCTTACTGATAAACAAACCCCAACTTTTTAAACAAACCCCCCCCTACTTATAGGACAACACCCCCCCTTTAAAACAAAACCCAAAACTGTTCAAACCCCCCAACCCTTTAAAAACAACACCACCCTATTTCGAAAGACAAAACGCCCTTACTGTAAAAACACCACCCCTCTTACTGTAAACCAAAAACCCCCGGAAACCCCCCCCCCTTTTATAGAGACCAAACCCGCCCTACTATGAAGACAACACCCCCCTCTCAAATAGAAAAAACCCCCCCTTATTAGAAAACAACCCCCCTACACTGTAGAGAAAAACCCCCCCACAGAAAAGCCCCCCTTTGGGAAAAAACCCCCCCAACTTAAAAATTTTTTTTTTTAAGACAATCCCGCCCTACTTACTGTTAGGGCAAAAACCCTCCCTCTATGTATGAAAAACCCGCCCTACTTTGTAGAGACAAAACCCCCATTTAAAAAATTTAAAAAACCCCCCCTTATGAAAACAACCCGCCACTTAGTAAAAAAAGTTTGGGGGAAAAACCCCCCCAAAAAACCCCCCCCAAAAACCTCCCTTTTTTGGGAAATTTTTATAAGAAAACCGCCCCTTCCCTTTTTAAAAAAACCCCCCCAAAAAAACCCCCCCCCTAAAAAAACAAACCCCCTAACTGTATAGAGACAAACACCCGCCACTACTTACTGTATAGAGACAAACACCCGCCCCTCCTTACTGTATAGAGACAAACACCCGCCCCTCCTTACTGTATAGAGACAAACACCCGCCCCTACTTACTGTATAGAGACAAACACCCGCCCCTACTTACTGTAGAGACAAACACCCGCCCTTACTTACTTACTGTATAGAGACAAACAGCCTCCCCTACTGTGATGATACTGAAGCTTCATTTCTTGTGCTGTTTCTAGAACTCTCCCCATAGTACTACAACCCCCACCGTGTGCAAGCACAGGGCAAAGTTACCCCTCCCCCCTTTTCTCTGCAGCTCACGCTTCCCTTCCCCCCTGTCAACCTGCAGTCAAGCTCAGTGTAACCTGAGCTACCAGTGCTGGAAGTTTTGCCGCTTCACGCAGGGGTCCTCCATTGTCTGCACACGTGCTTTCTTCCTATAGCAGCCATTTTGGAGAATTCATTCTTTTTTGGTTAATAACACGGTGGGAGCATTCGCTAGAAACACGAAAGTTACTGTGTTGAACCATGCGCCGACGGGCATCGTTCCCGTGGTACTGGTAAACCCGTAACTCCAACAGAACCCGAGAAATGGAATTCTCGGGTGCCCATGTACTAGCCCACCCAAGTGTGGGCTCATTGGAACCGTCATTTTAGAGTAAGATCATTGATAGGTCTGCCGTTATTCTGCTAGGTTCACAGGACGAGTTATGGACCTTATGATATTGCAGAGCTCAAACCATAGCTTGTAGCCAGGGGAGGTGGCCAGAAAACCAGCCCCTTTTTGTGAGGTCAGAAGCTGACATGCATAAGTCTTGCAGTGAAGTTCCTTAGGCACTTTCTGCTGGATGTCCTGACTAACAGATCTGCCAATGAACTATGACGTGTGGCTCCTTCCCCCAGCCTGGCTTGCCTATGCATATGTAACTATCATGTGAGTTATCTTTCATTCTTAATCCCATTTTATTTTATAACTGCATCTGTACATAACGATATTGTCTCAGTTTGTTACATCTTCTTATATTATATAAGCACTGCCTGTTTTTAAGGAATAAACCTATAAATTTATTAGTTTGTTTCTCCTGCTCTATAAACGAATTTGCACGTGCCTGAAGCACTACGCTACTGTTTTGGGGTTGCTACGGACCTGTTATGTTACGGTAGCTGAGGAGTGCAGGTAAAAAAGGAAATACACCAGAGCAGTTGGAATCTATGAGATTGCAGTACCCTGACTAACCACCGCAACTAGAGGCAGCCGTGGAGCGTTCCTACGTTGGTCCTAGACGCCTCGTCACAGCCTGAGAAACTAACTACACCTAAAGATAGAAATAGGAAAGCTATCTGCCCCGGAGCAGAACCCCAAAGATAATAGAAAGCCCCCAAACATGTAATGGCGGTTAGACAAGAGGAAATACTGACACAGAAAGAAAATAGTATGAGCAAACGCTGGGGCCCAAACTATCTAAATAGAAAAGGACAGGAAGGGTACTTACTGCAATCCCAGAAAACCCTGAAAAACACCAACTCTACTAATTTCAAAATCACCTGAGATCACACGACCTCTACCACCTAAATTAGTTCTCTGGTGTAACAAAAACAGCAGCCACTGAAAAAACTGCAAAAAGCAAAAGTACAAAACACAGTGGCTGGACTAAACTGAGAGGGCAAAAGCCCCCGGAGGGGACCCAGAAGGCCCCCACAGAAGTGCAGGACAAAATGCAAAAATATAGCAAAAACACAAAATAAGAAATTGTCTTATCTGATAGCAGGAGATGCAGACACGACACAGCAGGCTACAAGGGAAACTGGAAAGAAGGATTCAGACCAGAACAATTGATCACCGGCAACCCTGATGGGAAAATGATTCCCTTAAATAAGACCAATCAGTAACACCTGATTCCCAATCCTCACTAGTACCGCTTGTAACCACCAGAGGGAGCCTCTGCTCAGAACTCATCTCAAACCCATTCACAACAGGACCCTCTTGATAAATTGTTCATCAAAAGCCGTAGCTGGTGGCAGCTAAAAGGAAGGGGTTGTAAAGTGTTAATCTATTGGGTGACGCTGGCAGTGACGGAGCGGGGTTTATAAGGGTACTGCCTGGCTGCAGCCAGGAGTAATTATAATTCCCTCACTGCAGCGTGCCCAATAGCCAGCACACATCCAAGTGACCCGTCTGGCGACCAATTATCCTAGGTGCAGTTCCCTGACTGACCTGAGGGTAAGGGGGGCGCCAGAGAGCTGCAAGTTCCTAAGTGGAAGTGGGATAATTATAAATCCCTGCAGTTTACTGGGTCGGACGGCAGCAGCCGTCGTGTGTGTGCGCGTTTTCGTCACATTTGCAGCACGGAGGGATCACAAGCCGTGATACCCCGGGCTACCGGGTGGCGGACCGCGTGCCCGTTCATCACTTATTGGTGGCAGAGCGGTGGGATTATAGAGCATTAGTGATCTGGTCTGAGCAATCATTCCTCTCACTAAAAAACTTGCACGGTTCTTCAGGGACCCTGCATCTAAAGTTTTGGAGAACAGACTCAGTGTTTATTAGTCCTGAGACAATTGTGTGTACTTGTGGTTACCCCTCCCTTCTCTTTGTTTTTCTATCCTATCTTTTATTTGGCAAACATGGCTACCATAGGAGCAAGTTGGTTCGAAAAGCAGAGCAAGGACACTCTTGTGGGAATCTGCAAGTACCACGGCCTTGTCCACACGAACCGAACCAAAGGCCAACTGGTCCAGGCCCTGAAGGAGCTGGGCGAGCATCGGAGCGTGGCGGGCGCAGGAGCCGGCCCAAGCCAAGGTGGTGCCGCAGGAGCAGAGGCCCAACCCCTGACTGCTTACACCCAGAGAGAGGTGGACCCTTACTTGCAGGCGGCCCTGGCGGGACTCTCCGCTGACAACCAGGAAGAACGCCTGAAGCTGATCCAGCAAGCTCAAGAGAGCCGACCAGCGAGAGGCCAAACAGCGAGAGGCTGGAGAGAGCCGAGCGGGAGGCTGAGAGAGCCGAGCGGGAAGCTCAGAGAGCCCATGAACTGGAGCTGCTCAGACAAGGGGCAATGCCCTCCACAGCCCAGAGCAGTACACCCAGCAGCTCTCAGAGTCCGAAGCCCCGGCCGGAGCACTTTCCCGTGCTGGAAAGGGACGGAGACTTGGACACTTTTCTGCGGGGCTTTGAGAAAGTCTGCAGACAGTACCGGCTGCCTGCCGACCAATGGGCCAGGTACTTGACCCCCGGGCTAAAGGGCAAAGCTTTGGAGGCGTTCGCTTCCCTCGCGCCAGATCAAGACAGTGACTATGAGGCCATCAAGCAGGCCCTGATTGCCAAGTACCAGCTAACCCCTGAGGTATACCGAAAGAAGTTCCGGAACCTCCAACGTGGCCCACACGACAGTTATTGTCAGTATTCCGGGTTTTCTAGGTAACTTTGTCAATGATTTTGCCCTTTGTTAAAATGGAGTTTGCTGTTTTGTGTGCCCTACTTCCTGTTCGTTTGTTTAAAACCTGGCTCAGGTGTTGGCTTCACTGCTGGAGTATTCTGCTTCCGTTTCCCTGCAACCCAGCTGCTTTGTTCCTCACAGATCTTTTGTGTATTTACCAGGAAAGTGCATAACCTTATCTTCAGGTGTTTCTCAGCCACAGCAGTTTCTACCCATGGCTCTGGACATTCTCTGCATATGTAAGTTGCACAAAGTACTGTGTTATCACTAAACTGTTGACTTGGGAATTTAACCCTTGGTTCACTCCATCTGATAAGAACTGTGTTTCTGAACTGTTGCTGTTTAACCCTTTGTGCATTACCTCTGGTGAGAGCTGTTGGAACTGTTACTGGAACCTTACTGACATATGAACTTGTTGTTGGACTTCACTGAATTAAGCCACAACTGAGATTAACTTGTTCCTGGACCTCCCTGTGTTTTCTGCATACCTGGATCTGACTCTTCACACACCAGCAGTGTGTAAATCCAGCCACGTTACCTGTGCATCAGACTTACCTTGTGGTCACATTTGTGTGAGGACTCCGTCGTAAGAACTTTACCACCCTCGCTATAGAGGTTCGAAGACTTATATATCCGGATTCATATAACTGGACTTGTGTATATATATATGGACTCATTGCATGTCACTACGGGTTGTTTGAATATTGTTTTTGGGTGTTTTGCTGTTTCACAAATACATTATTTGCATTCAAAGAAACCCGTCTCTGATTGTTCATTGCCCCACGCTATCAGAATCCTCGAGTTCCTACAATAGTATTACAGGATACTCCAGCCTAAAAAAGAGGATTCTGCTGGGGCAATGACGGAGACACGGGCAGACAAATTGTTCACCATAGTTAACTCCTTGCAGCAGGAGGTGGCGGCTGCACTCAATCAGATTAGAGACTTGGAGTCTCGGGTTAACCACAATGCACAGGGGTTTGGTCAGGCTCTCCAAGATCTACGTGCTAGGTTAGGTGTCCTGGAGGCCTTACCTACTGAGCCTACCTCATCCACCAGTATGCCCAAATTGCCTCCATTCCGTTTTTAATGGTGACCGAAGTCAATTCCGTGGGTTTGTTAATCAATGTATATTATTTTTTGATGTACATGCCTCCTACTACCGGTCTGATAGATCTAAGGTTCTATGTATTATTATGTTGTTGACATCACGTGCACTGGCTTGGGCAAATCCTATGGTTGAAAGTCATGATACCCGTCTAAATAATTTGGACAATTTTCTGGCAGCCATGGCGCAAATGTTCGACGATCCCAACCGCCGTGCTACCGCTGAATCTGCCTTGCTTTCCTTATGCCAGGGGAAACGGTCAGTCATAGAATATGTTACTGAATTTAAAAGGTTAGTGGTGGACACCCAGTGGGAAAACAATGCTTTATTACCAATCTTTAGAAAAGGTTTGTCAAATGCAATCAAGGATGAGCTAGCTCGTTCAGAGTCTCCACAGGAGTTTGAATTGTTTATACAGCACTGTGTACGTATTGATATCCGTTTAACTGAACGCAGACAAGAAAAATGGGCCGCTGTAAATCGCATTACTAATTTCTCTCTTCCGTCCAGGGAAACCACAGGCAAAAACCCGCGAGAGGCTGAGGAGGTGCCTATGCAGGTGGACTCACTGCAGAGACGTGAGAATAATGAACGCCGCGAACACCGTCTCCGTGAGCGCTTATGTTTCTATTGTGGTCAATCGGACCATTTCCTCATCAATTGTCCTAAATGTCCTAGGCGACCCAACAAGGTGTTGGCGGTAGTAGGGGATTATGATAACACAGACGCTGAGTCTGAAGTTTCGGAAACCAGTCTACATCTAGATGCAGTTTTTCCCCCAATACTGATGCCGACTTCCCTAAAGATCAAGGGGAGAAATATTCACATTGTTCTCTTCCTATACAGATTCAGTGGGAGGAACAGTGGATATCAAGTTCTGCCATGATAGACTCTGGAGCAGGTGGGAATTTCATGGATTCTTCTTTTGCAAAGGAACATGGTATAAAGACACAACTAAGAGCTTCACCAATCACTATGGAAACGGTGGATGGTTCCCCATTAGTTTCTGGACCAGTAGATCGGGAGACAGTGCCTCTGGAGTGTAAGATGGAACCAGACCATCAAGAAACACTTTCATTCATGTTAATATCTTCTCCTCATTTTCCTGTAATTTTAGGAATTCCCTGGTTACGGTCACAAAATCCAATCATCAATTGGGAAACCAAGGAGATAACCTTTCTTCCGAAGTGCAGTTCTACCATCAGTCCAACTGTAGTGGCTCCAGTTACCCAGAACTTGGAAGAGGTGATACAGGTACCTACTCTCCCTCTGATATATCAGGAATTCTCAGACATTTGTGATAAAAGGAAGGCAGATCAACTTCCCCCACATAGACCGTATGACTGCCCCATAGAATTGCTTCCTGGAGCAGCGATTCCTTTCGACCATGTTTACCCGTTGGCGGCTCCGGAATTAAAATCTTTACGAGAGTATATAGATGAGAATTTAGCCAAGGGGTTTATCCGACCATCTTCTTCACCAGCGGGAGCTCCAATATTCTTTGTAAAGAAGAAGGATGGTACTCTAAGACCCTGCATTGACTACCGGGAGTTAAATAAGGTAACCATTCGTAACAGGTACCCGTTGCCCCTAATTCCAGAATTGTTGGAAAGAGTTCGCCAGGCCAAAGTATTTACCAAATTAGATCTTCGTGGGGCATATAATTTACTCCGTATACGGCCCGGAGACGAATGGAAGACAGCTTTTAGATGTCGGTATGGACATTTTGAATATTTGGTGATGCCATTCGGACTCTGTAACGCTCCTGCTGCTTTTCAACATTTAGCCAACGACATTTTCAGGGATTTATTGGACCAATATGTGGTAATTTACCTTGATGACATCTTAATCTTTTCTGACTCCTTACAGGAACATCAGGAACATGTCAAGACCGTACTTAGACGTTTGAGAGATAATCATTTGTACATCAAACTCGAAAAGTGTGAGTTCCATTGTTCTGAAATTCAATTTTTAGGCTATGTTATCTCGCCTCAGGGATTGAATATGGAGTCCAGCAAGATCCAGGCAATCTTGGACTGGCCGGTACCAGGAAACATTAAGGAGGTACAACGATTCATTGGCTTTGCTAACTTTTATAGACGGTTTATCCGAAATTTTTCAGAAATTGTCCGTCCATCACTCTCCTCACCAAGAAGGGGAAGAAGTTTGAATGGTCTTCGCAAGCTCAGGAAGCCTTTGATCGCCTGAAGGGTTGTTTTACCACGGCTCCAATATTGATGCATCCGGATCCTGCACAGCCTTTTATCGTGGAGGTGGACGCGTCTGACTGTGCATTGGGAGCTATCCTCTCACAACGTACCGGAGACAAAGGTTTGCTGCACCCGTGTGCCTTCTTCTCTCGTAGGTTATCTTCTGCAGAACTTAACTATGATGTGGCAGATAAGGAACTTTTGGCAATTATTTCTGCCTTTAAGGAATGGAGACACCATTTGCAGGGGGCAACTCAGCAGGTAGTAGTACTCACGGATCATCGCAATTTGGAATTCCTTAAGTCTGCCAGGTGTCTTTCTCCTCGACAAGCTAGGTGGAGTTTGTTCTTGAACCAGTTTAATTTTATTATTTCGTACCGCCCAGGTTCACGTAATGGGAAAGCTGACGCATTATCCCGAATCCATACCGTGGATTCCGTGCCTGGGACCCCGTCGAAGACCATCTTGTCGGAGGCCAATTTCGTTGGAGTGCTCCGGAACCGGGACTTGTGGCAGGAGATCAAGCTGGCCTATGACGGTGACGTATTTCTTGCAGCTCCACCTGACAATGTGAATCTTGTCCTTCGGAATGGTGTGTGGCTTAGAGATCGATGTATTTATGTCCCAGAGGCTGTAAGACTTCGAGTTCTCAAATTGGTCCACGACTCTAAATTGGCTGGTCATAGGGGGGTACAGAAGACGCAGGAATTGTTAACTCGTTTTTTTTGGTGGCCTACCTGCTTGAAGGATGTGAATGACTATGTCCGCTCTTGTGAAGTTTGTGCCCGGTACAAGGTTCCTCGCGTTTCACCTACTGGTCTTCTTAAACCGCTACCTGTACCGTCTCGCCCTTGGGGGTCTATTTCGATGGACTTTATTGTGGAGTTACCCACCTCTGGTGGTAAAAATACTATTTTGGTGGTAGTAGATCGTTTAACGAAAGCTGCTCATTTCATTCCGTGTGCTGGTCTTCCCTCAGCTACAGAGACAGTAGATCTAGTTATCCAGAACATTTTCCGGCTGCATGGGGTACCAGATGACATCATTTCTGACCGGGGAATACAATTTACCTCTAGATTTTGGAAAGGATTTTGTTCTGCGCTCCACATTAATGTTTGCTTGTCTTCTGCATACCATCCTCAGACCAACGGGCAGACCGAACGGACAAATCAAACCTTGGAGCAATATCTACGCTGTTACGTCAGTCATTTGCAGGACGATTGGCTGAAGCTACTTCCTCTAGCGGAATTTTCGTACAACAACTCCCAAAGCAGTTCCACGAAGGTAACGCCTTTTTTTGCCAACCTGGGTTATCATCCAAGTATTTTGCCTAGGTCTCCGGTTACGATTTCGGTACCAGCGGTTGAAGACAGAGTGACGGCGTTGCAACGTAATCTTGAAGTTTTGAAGGACTCCCTGACCACAGCACAGGAGCGTTACAAGAAGTCGGCCGATAGATTCCGGAAACCAGCACCTATGTATAAGGTAGGAGACTCAGTTTGGTTGTCCACCAAGAATCTAAAATTGGGTGTTCCTTCGCAGAAACTGGGACAGAAATTCATCGGTCCATTCAAGATCACTGGGATTGTGAGCTCTGTTGCCTGTCGGTTGAAGCTACCACGGACTTTAAAGGTACACCCAGTATTTCATGTTTCCTTATTAAAACCAGTCTCTCCTAACACGTTTCAGGGACGTATCGTACCTCCCCCTCCACCAGTGTTGGTTGATGGCGAAGAACAATTCGTGGTACAGGATATTGTTAATTCGAGACTTCATAGAAACCGGCTTCAGTATCTAGTTAGATGGCAAGGTTACTCTCCTGAAAATGATTCTTGGGAACCAGTAAGTAACATCAATGCGCCTCTGAAGATTGCTCAGTTTCATCGGAGATACCCGGACAGGCCTGGTCCAGGACCGTCCGGAGGCCGTCTTTAGGGGGGGAGTAATGTCAGTATTCCGGGTTTTCTAGGTAGCTTTGTCAATGATTTTGCCCTTTGTTAAAATGGAGTTTGCTGTTTTGTGTGCCCTACTTCCTGTTCGTTTGTTTAAAACCTGGCTCAGGTGTTGGCTTCACTGCTGGAGTATTCTGCTTCCGTTTCCCTGCAACCCAGCTGCTTTGTTCCTCACAGATCTTTTGTGTATTTACCAGGAAAGTGCATAACCTTATCTTCAGGTGTTTCTGCCACAGCAGTTTCTACCATGCTATGGATCTTGCATATGTAAGTTGCACAATACTGTGTTATCCTAATGTTGACTTGGAATTTAACCTTGGTTCACTCCATCTGTAAGAACTGTGTTCTGAACTGTGCTGTTACTTTGTGCATACCTTGGTGAGAGCTGTTGGAACGTTATGGACCTTACTGAATATGAACTTGTTGTGGACTTCATGATAGCAACTGAGTTAATGTTCTGACTCTGGTTTTCTGAACTGATTGACTTTCAACACCAGCAGTGTGTAATCCACTGTTACTGTGCTTCAGACTTACTTGTGGTCACATTGGTGAGGACTCCGTGTAAGAATTTACACCCTCGCTTAAGAGGTTCAAAGATATTATACGGATTCATCATAACGGGACTTGTGTTGATATTATGGATATTGATGTCACTACGGGTTGTTTGATTATTGTTTGGTGTTTGCTGTTTCTACCAATCATTATTTGCATTAACGAACCCGGATCTGATTGTTCATGCCCCACGCTGTAGAATCTCGAGTTCCACATGTATTACCTGTGTATCGACTTACCTGTGTGGTCACATTTGGGACTGCCGAAGGAATTTACATGCTATAGAGGAAAGACAAGTATGGATTCAAAGGCATGTGTAATAATGCTCATTGACAGCCTATCGAGGTGTCTTGAATAGACTTTTTGGGGTTTGTGATCAAAGATACATTAGTTTGCATCAAAGCCTCTGATTGCTTCCAGTCTGCAGGCTCCAGCGTATCAGTCCCTGAGATCCGAACAAAGTATACAGTTATAGCGATGTGGTGCAAGGACTCAGGAACCACTTTGACCAGTGGATCCATGGACTGTCAGTTGACACCTATGAGGAGCTGAAGACCTGATGATCAAAGACCAGTTCCTGCATCTGTGCCCAGCTGAGGTCCGACAGTTCATCCTGGACCGAGAACCGAGGTGCGGTCACAACAGCCGGATCGCCGACAGCTATGAGGCCAACCGGAAACCCGAGGTGCGGAAGCCCGTCCCCCGCTGGGGAGGGGGTAAGCCTGCAACCAACCCCAGTGCCCCTGCCAGTCGTCCCTCTGGAGGCACTATCCCCTTTGCCAGCGCCAGGCCTACATCAGACCCCCGCCAGTGTTTCTCCTGTAAAAGGACTGGTCACATCAGCGCCACCTGTCCGGAGAGGCAGAAGAACCCCCAGCCAAGGCCTCCGGGCCCAACGCCTCTGTTCTTTTGGTGGTGGGGAGGGTTGATGACAACGTGCAGCCCGTCCGCGTGGGGGCCCGTCTTGCTACAGGCCTCAAGGACACCGGGGCTGAACGAACCCTCATCCGACCAGACTGGCGGCCCCTGAAGAGTTGATTCCGGGGAAAACCTTAACTGTCACCGGGATTGGGGGCGTCCACTACCCCTTGCCGATAGCCCGAGTTTTCATTGACTGGGGTGCCGGGAGCGGGGTGAAGGAAGTGGGGGTGTCCGAAAACCTGCCCACTGATGTTTTACTGGGGACTGATCTGGGGAGGATGGTGGCGTACTATGTCCCTGAACCCCTTCCCAATCTGATGATAAGGTTAACGTTAACCATGATGATGATGTTGATGATGATGGGAAACTGAATGTGTTACCTGCCAATGCTTTGCGAAGTGATTATGCAACTGATAACCTTTCTTTCCCTAGGAATGATGTTGATAGTGATGTATCTGTGCCATCTGAAGCTGTTAACCCTTTCTCTGAAGTGGTAGATGTGTCCACAGGTACAGGAGCGTTCAGCCACGTCGCTCTGCGGAGTGAGACGGCTGAGGAACCCCTAGCAGGAGCAAGCGACAGTGCTCAAGGAAATGGGGAGGTGCATGGGAACCGTGAGGAAGGTGAAGCCATGACACTGACCAGTGCCACCGAGGAAGGTAACTGGCCCATAAGTAGCACTGCTCCTGAAGTGTTGGGGGTGGATGGGGAGGTAGAGCCCATAGCAGCGCAGGCTGATGGGTCTATAGAAATCCCCGGGGAGACTGCATATGTAGCTGCTGTCACCGCAGTCAGAGTGCCCAGATCGCAGGTAGCGCCCTGCCATCTGGACCCTCCTCCGCTACAGGAGAGACTGAACCAGAGGTGGACCCAGAGCTGGTCCCAGAGGGTCCCAGTGAGGAAGGAACCCTGACGTCACTTCTGGCTGCCTCCAGCCAGGAGTTCCAGGCCGCTCTGCACTCAGATGCGAGCCTGGAGAACTTGAGGCACCTCGCCGAGACGCCCACCTCCGTGACTGATAAGGAGAGGGTGTTCTGGGAACGAGGAAGGTTGTACCGGGAGACAGTACCCGGAGATTCCCAAAAGGAGTGGTTGAGGGAAAAACAGCTGGTCGTCCCGCACCAGTTCCGAGGTGAGTTGTTGAGGATTGCCCATGAGATTCCACTCGCTGGACACTTGGGGATCAGCAAAACTAAGGCACGGCTGTCTCAACACTTCTATTGGCCCAAGATGGGGACAGATGTGACTAACTACTGCCGCTCCTGTATAACCTGTCAAAGAGTGGGGAAGGTGGGGCCTGCTCTTAAGGCTCCCTGATCCCGTTGCCAGTGATAGAGGAGCCTTTCCAGAGGATCGCGGTGGACATTGTGGGCCCGCTGGCCGTCCCCAGCAGCTCTGGAAAGCAATACATCCTGACTGTGGTAGACTACGCTACCCGGTACCGGAGGCGGTAGCTCTGTCCTCAACTAGGGCAGATAAGGTGGCAGATGCATGGTGACCATGTTTTCACGGGTAGGATTTCCCAGGGAGATGCTTACCGATCAAGGGACCCAATTTATGTCTCGCCTAATGAAGGCTCTCTGCAGCAAAATGCAGGTGACGCGTATGGTATCGAGTGCGTATCACCCACAGACCAATGGTTTGTGTGAGCGCTTTAACGGTACCCTCAAACAGATGCTCCGCATGCTGGTTGAGACCCAGGGACACGATTGGGAGCGGTACCTCCCACACCTGCTATTTGCCTACAGAGAAGTCCCGCAGGCCTCGACGGGGTTCTCCCCTTCAAGCTCCTGTATGGTAGGCGAGTCCGGGGACCCCTTGGGTTGATAAGAGAATCCTGGGAAGATGAGCCAAACCCCACGGAAGTGTCCATCGTGGATTATGTCATGCGCTTCCGCGACAAGATGCAGACCTTGACGCAGTTGGTGCATGACAACATGACGCAGGTTCAGGCTGACCAGAAGCACTGGTACGACCAGAACGCCCGGGAGCGAACCTACCAGGTGGGTCAAAAGGTGTGGGTGCTGGTCCCCGTACCAAAGGATAAGCTTCAGGCAGCCTGGGAAGGCCCGTACGTCGTGCACCAACAGCTCAACCCAGCCACCTACGTGGTCACGCTTGACCACACTCGGGGTAGGCGCAAGGCCTTTCACGTCAACATGATGAAGGCCCATCACGAACGTGAAGCCTGCGTCCTACCGGTCTGCAATCTGCCCGAGGACGGGTAAGAGGATCCCCTCCTAGACATGCTGGCCCA